>JANEHU010000951.1:0-88625 GCA_027563435.1 Nasonovia ribisnigri | reverse complement strand
GGGGAACTATGAGAGGCTTACCCCCGCTCCCATACAAGTCGTACACCACCACTCTAACAAAAAAATATTCAGATGGAGCCCCCCCACGAGTCTGTTTGATTTATATATGGATAGCCCTCCCAAGTCAAAAACTGAATATGCGCCTATGGTAGACGCTCACACATTTAGACACAACTACGCACTGCTTAGTGCGTGCTGCAATGCTGCATACGAGTGAGTGTGTGTCGTGTGGTAAGGTATAATATAGGAGATATTGATAAAAATATTATGGGTATTCTAGCCTATACTTCGCTAAATATGATAATATATATTTTATATATGATGTAAATAATAACGTTTCATTTCCATTATTAATTATTTTTCACCAAGGAAACATGTTTTGTCTTTTACCTGATGTTAATATTTGTTGTGTATAATACATTGTATGTAAGCATTTTCAGATTTTCTATTTAATATTTGACAACATTTTGAAATGTAATAGTTCCTGCGTGTGACGTTCAATATTTACTCCTCCCACCACTCTGACCAATTATAATATGGTAATAGAATTTCCGTGAAATAATTTTGAAAAGTAAAATGAGTAAATGGTTGCCCTAAACTAACAAAAACTGAAAGACGCCACTGCTAGAATACAATCTTGAAATCTCACACAAATTAAAATATTATATTTTATTATTTCAACTATATAAAAAAACAAAAAAATACTTACAAAATATATCTAGAAAAAATATGATAATAATTAATTGCTATAGAAAATTGTATTCAACGATTTCGCAGTAGTAGATTTCTATTTAAAAATTTAATAATTAATAACTTTTTTTCAAAAATGCTGGTCTTAAAAAAAAAATTATATGGTATAAACATAATCCATTCAATAATCTGGCATAACTGTGTGTAATATAATATATTGTTAGTCTCTATAAGTTATTTATATTATGTGATTTAAAAAATCATACTCAAAATAACTACAAAATAAGGGGGCTATAATTCAATTGTGACAATTGTAGGTTAAATAGAAAAAATAACAAAAGTTATACAACTAATTTGATTGGTTTCATTTAAAAAGTATGAGAACAATTGAGTACAATGAGTAAAATGAGAAATATATAGTAATATTGCAATATATAACACGCAAATACGTAATGTACTAGGTAAGTACATTAAAAAACACAAAAATTACGTACCTTCAGATACGCCTAGATAATAAAAAACAAAAATGTTTGATTAATTTATATTATTTATATTTATTGGAATAAATCTAATTAAACATTTTATGAAAATATGATAGATATTCGACATAACTAATTCTTCTAAAAAAAGGCATAAATATGTTTAGTTGACCACATATAATAATCATTTACAAATTACAACAAGTAGGTATACAACTAAAAATATATTTAATTATAATTTTTTTGAGTTTAAAATTGAGTTTAAAAAAACTATAAAAAACAAATATACAGTTTATAATGAATATTATGGTTTCTAATAATACACCTATCCTAATGTTTATTATCTAATTATTATTATTATTATTATTATTGATGTTAAAATATTTAGTTTTGGAATTGAGCTTAGTTTTAGTCGTAGTTTTCGATTATGCAATCTTTAATATTTTCTGCTTGGTTAACTATTCTGTAGGTTCCTATTTATGTTCTTAGGAGGTCCCCACTTGAAACCAATCTGCAGTGAAAATATGTTAACATGGCAACGCATTGAACAAATGACACATAATGTAACAAAGCACATTGTAACCGTAAATCTATATAGATACTCATACTTATCGTATTCACGGGATTTAATTTTTTTATGATATTTATTATAACTGGTACCTAACCAACCTATACCTTTTTTTTTTGTCCATGTTGCATTACTGCATGAGGGCCGAACTTTTTTCACATTGCTTAGCCCCCAATCTACCTATACCAACTCAGGTATACTACAACAGTACCTACTTTCAAAATCTCATTCCGCGACTTGCTTACAAATTATTATATTAATACTATAAATTGATTAAAGATAACTACTTTCAATCTGTACTATATTGATAAATTATTACAATTAACAAATGTATCAGTCTGACGATACGTTCCTCATGAACACGCGTTCGCGCGCATGTCCATTATCTGTCCCCGTAATTACTTCGAGTCCGCCAAACATGACGTCACCTCGACCACCACAAATCTAAAATTCAAAACGGCATTTGTCCTCGCCTTCTAGCCCATCACCACAAGAAGAAAAGAAAATCAAGTCATATACATCACCAAATCGATACGCAGCACTGGCCATGGCCACTGACGACGAGATCGAAAATGAAGTATTTCAACCAAACGATAACTTGTAAATAATAGACGAAATGTGTACTAAATAGAACCAATTAGTATAATAATAATAAAAAGGTTCCGTATTTATTTTTATATCTATAAAAATATTTGCATCGAAAATAAACATTTGGTGAATATTATAATATTTAAGTGTTCATTTAAAACGTTTAAACTAATATTGGTATTTATTCTAAAGTATTTAAATGTTTTAATTCCATTGGTATAATAATTTCAAAATGGGTTTTTAATATTAAATCATTTAAATCTTTAAAGTATTTTAAAATGTATGATTGCTCTATCATTTTTTATGAATTTTCATTGTATTCGCATTATTTTTATCAGACACACTTTCTCCTCGAGTATCTACAAGATCAGTATTTCTATCAGAATCCACTCTAAAAGTTAAAGGTTACTTTTACTGCTGCAAAATATAGAAAAACAGACACAAGAACACGCATCATTGTAAAATCAATACACCCGTTGCTCTAGTTTCTAATTTAATTTAAAACCAATGAGATACATTAATAGCAAAAAACAACTAAAAATGCATACAGAAAAAACAATCATGTACTTCTAGATACACCTATAAAATTATAACTATAAAAATTAACATGATAATTTAAAGTCCAGGGACTGGAACCTTGACGATTTTTACAGTGCCGGTTCCGGTTCGGTTTTCAGAAAAACAAAAATTAAGGTTTCGATTTATTTTCTGTTCTTAAAAATGTAAAATTAGTTGCCTGTTTTGGTTTTATACATATGTAAAAAAATTGTAAAGTGAAAGTATCGGTTCCGGTAAGGTTCAGGTTTTAAATTAATTTAAATAAGGGTTTCGGTGAGGTTTTGGTTCACAATATTCAAAAAGTTTCGGTTCCAAAACAGGTTCTTTTCGGTAAGGTTCCAGTCCCTGAATTTTAAACATTACGAACTAATGAGATTTGATGTTTTAATTATCTATTATGACTAAAAAAATTTATTTTCGTAAATATTAAAAAAGTTATGCACAATAAATTTAAAGTACAGTTATTTAAATAAAAAATGTTCTGAGATCTGTAACGGTTTTATGATTACTGCGGCTGGTAATTTATGTCACTCACACAACATTTTTCTCTGGTCAAAACAACACAGAAACGTTAATTATAAGAGTACCTACGTATCTATATAATATTATTTACATATACAGTAATCAGTAGTTTAGATCGAAAATTGGAGATTAACAGCAGTCAACTTTTTTTAAATATAACTTTTAGTCGATAACATCTAGTATTATACTATGTGCAATGACTAATAGCTAAATAATAATTAAACCGTCTTAAATATGTATTATAATACAGTACATATCTGTAGATTTTAAAAATCTACAGTCTACTGCAGCAGGGACTAGAACCGTACCGAAAAGAACCGTTTTATGTATAAAACCAAAATGGCAACAAATTTTACATTTTTTAAGAACCGAAAAGAAACCAAAACCTTTATATTTGTTTTTTTAAAAACCTAAAAGAAACCGAAACCTTAATTTTTGTTTTTCTAGGAACTGAACCGGAACCGGAACCAAAATTTTATTTTTCTGAAAACCGAACCAGAACCGGCACCGTAAAAATCATCAAGGTTCCAGTCCCTGGTCTACAGAACTTTTTTCGAAAATTTTATTTATTTTACACTTGATCAATTAAAAAACGTCGAAGTACTTACTTTTTGTAGCTAAAAAATAAATAGAAACAATTAGTTACAACAATAAAAGGTTCTGCAATGGTTTTATACCTATAAAAAGATTTGCATCGAAAAAAAACTTTTGGTACTTAAATATTTTAATATATTTTAATATTTAAGTGTTAATTTCAAACGTTTAAACTAATGGAATTAAGTCTAAAACTTATTTAAATGTTTTAACTCCTTGGTATACTAATTTCAAAAGGATTTTTGAATATTAAATCTGTAATATATTTTGAAATGTATGATTGCTCTATCATTAGATTATTTTAAACTTTAAAATATACAGATTATGACATTTAATTTGGCGGTACACATTAACAGCTAATAGCCATAGAGAAATGTAGACTACAGCCATGGTAGATGATATTTAAATTTTAAAATAGCTTATAATTGTATTAATTAATTCTTTAGTTTCAAATACATACAATGATTCTCTGCGATGTAGACATCATTTATTTTATCTGAAATAGTATAATTCAAGTATGATAATATCTATTATTATTATACGTACATATGAGTACTATGCAGCATTATTCAATGTAACTTTTGTAACCTAACTGACCTCTTATGCAATTCTAGGGCGTTACCCTAGAAACCCTTAGGTACCTGATACATGCAAATCAATGCACTAGTCACAGATGTACTTATACAATAAAATTGAATAAATCATAACTTATTTTTTTTTTATATTGTTGCAGTTGCACATTACGAATTTCGTGTGGGTAGGAAGAGCTGGGTTGTTTGAGTTCGTGGGTTCATGAAATAATACGTTTTATTTATATCCAGTGTTCCGTAAATAAATTTCCGTAACTTATATTTAGATATTATATACTAAATTGATCATACAAAACATAAATTATTATCTGATTTTCAGTTTAATACAAATTCAAATAACAAGATGATTTTTGTGCTAGACACAAAATATGCACCATATTAAATTAGGTATGTTACTTATGTATATTGTAGAATACAAAAATGCAGGTTCATAGCTTTAAAACGTAAACAACCAAAAACCTAAAATGTTTGTATTACTGTTATAGACCATAAAATAGTATACTGTTTTTAACTAACGAAATATGATAAGAAAAATAATACAAATTGCAGTTATGTGTATAAAAGGATGGGGGGGGGTATACCCCCCCTGGAGTACAGCAATGAAGCTAGAAATACCAAACGAAATAAATAAGTAAAAACGATTTTGTGTGAGAAAAGAATACACACCGTAGAAACAAAAACTCAAATTACTGATTAAATAACAAACACGATAAAGGAATGAATTATGAGCATTTTATGGAAACCCGGAACCGCAAAACAGCATACGTTTTACTATCTATGCAATGTTTTGGTGTCAGAAAAACAATCGTAAAATATACTAAATAGATTTAAAAAAGTAATTTAATTTATATATTATATTTTGTTGTGTTATTGACAAACATCCAAATATCATGTACAATTAAGTAGCTTAAATTTACCTTTAAGATCATAAAATCAATAATTATAATTAAATCTAATATACTTGAAAAAGAGTATGTACCTAAAAAAATAAAACTACTTAGGTTGTGTTAATTACAATTAACTTACTTTTGAATCCAGCACGTCTTAGAATAGCTATTAAATTTTAAAATTATTCATTTAAATTATATAAAACTATGTTCTAGTTACACAAACAGAAGATTAATTTAATGGTTCACTTCTCTCTAACGAACTAATGGTCCACTAAATCTAGTTTTAACGGGATCGGTGGCCGACAGTTATTTATGCTAGGGAAATATCAAATATGTATATAAGCCACATTAGGTAATATAGAAATCAACGCCAATCAAAAGTAGATTAGAAATTTATTGCTTTGATTTAATGGACAATTAATTGGAATAATGGTCACTGATATCAGTCATAATTATTTAAGAATACATAATATAATTTATTGACCTTTTATTTTTTAATTATGTGAAATATCACAAATATTATAAGTCCCTATTTATTTATAAATTATAAATTTAAAATATTACTTCGACATTTCTCTAAAAATAAATGAATACTTTTTTATTAGTCAATCTCTTCTATTACTATGAATTACAATATAATAAATAATAATAATAATAATAATTTTCACATAGGTAATAAGAAGACTATACAAAAATTTAAACATACTCTGATTATTTTGTATGCATCGTTAAATTTTTAAATAACTATATAAATTATATTCTATGCATATGTAGAAAAACTATTAAAGTTATTGTTGATAATATTAATTTATGACAAAAGCAAAATCGAATTTCTCCAAAATATTAACAAATTGTTTGTGTTATACCTTATAACATTTATAATAACTAATAATTTATACTTCAGCTGGATATACTAGGATTATTTTATACAAATTTAAACAAACTATAAAAGTATACATTTTTTAAAAACACTTTAGGTGTAGGTACTAGGTAGGTATAAAATTTTTACCAACTCTACTGTATACAATAAAAATCTAATAAATGGTATATCTAATATTTTATTTTTATCTAAGGTAATAATAACATAATACAAATTAGTTAATATTTTTAAATTAATTTAAATACCAACACAATAACAATTTTATTATAATACAAATAAAATCATTGTTCATCAATAAATATAAAACTTACTTTTCAAATTGTCTGTATCTTTGGAAGAAGATGCAGGCATAACCCAAATTGCGATTACTAGAATTGTTAACATTCTTAAACTATGCTTAAAACACATAATTTTGATTGAATTATTATATTAATAATAAAAAAATATTGTGAGCTTTGAACGTTGAACGTTGAAGAATGAATAAAATAAAGTAACCAGTATTTCTTGAATTATTTCATAGTAGCTTTTTGCTACTGTCCTTCAGCACAAAATAAATAATGTTCACCTTAAGTTGTTTGTTTTATGTATCGAATAAGAGAACAATATTATTTGTCGGTGAATGCCACATGTATTATTTTCTTAACGCCTGAGTAAATAATAAGTATTTATTATTAAATTCAACGCATGCCAAGATACCATTATGACACAGTCAAGAAAAGGTTATACTTCAATAAAACTAAAGCACATACTATTTCGGCAACGAACACCATGACACGAGATTTTTATATATTAGATTACATATTATAATCTTATCCTTCTCGAAAACAACGCACTATTGTATAATATTATAACTTATAATTTATATATTATTCGATATTTAAATATCGTAAAAATTATTGATTTGAATATTTTTTAAATTTAGATGGCCCAAAGTTTTGAGGGGGCTAAAATTCAAACTGGAGGGGGTGAATTGTGTCAGCTCATCATCGTTTTTCATAGGTATACAATAATATTACATCATTGAATTCAAATTTAAGACCATCCATTATACTGCAGTGACCCACTGGCCTCTTGTAGCTTACCGTGCATCAGAGTGACATCCACTTACCCGCCCTTTTTTTTATTAAATGTAGTTTTATTTTATTTGACTCACCTATTTTTCTTCAACTAGGTTTTTTATTCTAATTAGATATTTTTTTATTTAAATAAGATTTTTTCATTGAATGTAGATTTATTTTATTCAACTTGGCTTTTTTTCAAATTTCCTTTTTTTTCAACTAGGCTTTTTTTTATTCTGCTTAGACTTTCTCAACTAATTTCAGATTTTTATTCTTTTTGAATTTTTTATTTAAGATAGATTTTTTTATTAAATATAGATGTTTTTCTTATAAATATTAAATAAAGATAACAAAAATGTTCATTGTTTTTAAAGTATGGAGTTGCAAATTTCAAAAAACATGTTACAAATGAGTTATTAAAAACTAGGACATAGTCAAAGGTTTGTAGTAGATCGGGCAAAGTCAGGCGGCCAAAAACTGGATTTTGAAATCAAATCAGTTTCAAACCGTATTTTTTCAATATTATGGACTAAAAGTGGGTAAACAATTAAGCTTCATGCCTACGTTGACTAATATTAGTCATTAGGTACTTATAAGATATAACTAATAGTGATGACTATAATAAGAAAATCACTTGAATCAAGTTTTTGTGGTATATTATAAGTATATTATTAGGTACTACTGAGGACTTATAAGTATCAAAATGTCACCAATTTAATATTTTACTATAAAAATATGGCAGTCGGATACCCGATTATTTTCAAAGTTAAAATACATTTATTTAGTAGTCAAATACTGATCAATGTAGTTTGGCATGTTTGATTAGGTTTCAAATTTATTTATACCATACTTTATCCATTTCCGTTAACATAATACTTTTTCAAATATGAATTGTTTTTACTCAAATCAACAAATGGACGTTATAATCTTTACGCAGAAAAATAAAAAAATAAAAATGCATATTATAATATTAATTCCTGTTTCGCTTGGTACTAAATATTTTTCAACTTTTGAACACCTGATAAAATAATCAGTATGCAAGTCAAACGCGTCGCAGAGACTCTTTACATTTTAAACACATGTGTAAAATCGTTATAACAATAAATGTATAGATAAATAACTTTTTAAAAACTTTACACTGAAACATTTAAATGTGTACCTATAATATTCATAACAAATTCGCTTGGTACTCTATATTTTTCTATACTTTTTAACACCAGATAAAATAATTAATATGGAAATTAAACACTCTGCAGAGGCTCTTTGCATTTTTAACAGATATATATAATCGTTATTGCAGGGCTTGAAACAAAAAAATTTCTATTTTGATTTCGATATTACTGTTTTTTTTTTTTTTTTATTATGAAAAATCTAGCTATCACGGTCGTGACGCCCGATCTCAAACACATATGTGTAGTAAATAATACCCACCAAATGCTAATCAATATATAATATAATATTATACATTTTAGGTATCTTATACATCAATACCTATATAATGCATACACGAAATTTCCATAATGTCTAAATTATAGTATGATACCGCTGATCACTGACCATACGTACCATATAAAACGGGAAGGTAAAAATGTATTTTTGATCATTATGTCCCGTTGTCCCGTTTGTCCAAGACTTAATATATTAGTCATAAGGTACTGATAGTGATAACTAGTGATGACTAATGAGAAAATCAGTTAAATCAAGTCTTAGTCATATAATAATATAAGTATATATTATTACCTACTGCATAGGTATCAATTACTTAGCAGGTATCAAAATGTGAAGTTCAAATTTTGAGGTCATCGGATATTTCATAAAAAAAATAACGACGTATCTTCTAACATTTTTGTTTTTATTATTTATCAAACACTATTAATCTCAGAAACTTGAAAAATGCTACTATTTCCCTAAGTTTTCTACTTTTCTCACGGAAACGTGTCAATGTACCTATAACACTTAAGAGACAGCGTTGTTAGCAATATCGGCGTTGTCGTAATCGCTGGTGAGGCACATTATTATTTATTAGTTATTACTAACCATTCTATCGTAAACTTGTTTTTTCTATATCGTATGGCATATTCAAGTATATGCTACTTATAATACCAAACGATTATACAATATAATATGTTTAAAATGCCAAGGGCCTCTGCGGCTTATTTAATTTGCATAGGTACCTACCAATAGCCTAAAACTAATAGCTAATCACTAAATCACAAGTGGAGAAATGATAAGCATATACACATTTTAATATAGTATTTTTGAATACTTACTTTACTTATGCTGAATTCCATAATAAACTATTATATTGGAACTTTAAAAAAACAAAGTGAATTTCGCTCTGCTGTACACTGTACAGTAGGTCACAAGTAGGTCACTGTATAGTGTATAATGGATGGTATTAAATTTGAATTCAATGATATAATATCATTGTATACGAAAAACGATTCTGAGCGGTGACGGTATGTCAGTCTAGAATTTTTAAATTATATTGATATTATTATTAAACGGTAGCTGGTAAGTTGAATTAATATTATTCATATTATTTAATTATTGACCTAAACTTATCAGTGATGCTGGAAAAATATTATAATATATACTTTTACTCGTTAAAATTAATTTTATTATGTAATTTCGTCCGAATTTGAACATAAAAGTCTGTAAAAATAACTGTGTTTATATATTTTTTAGATTTTTTGTTTACAGAATGTACTATTTATTAGAATCTTTATTTTAAATTTTCAATCCTTAGTTATAAAAACTGACCATTTTATAATTGTTTAATTACAATAATTTATAATTTTCGAGATTTTGATGAATTTTGGTCAAAATTCTAAGCATTCAGTGAAATTTTCATGCATCTACAGTTATTCGTTTTTGAATTGCAAAAAAATAAGAAAATCGCTTCGTCAGAAATCGAGTAAATATCTCATCTTGTAAAAATTTGAATTTAAAATGCTCTAAAAATGTATGTTGACTTGCTTATAAACATTTTTTTATTGATAAAATTAGGCAAACTTATGAGGAAACTTGTATAACATTTTCAAACCTAAGATTTAAAAAAAAAAAATTTTATGAATTTTAACTCAAAATAAATTGCACATTTTCGTCATTTTTACGTATTTTGTCAAAATTTGAACTTGATTACCTATAAAAAAAATTGTGACTACGGATTTTTAATATTTTTCATCTGCCTTTGAAACTATATATTAGAAGCCTACTATTAAATTTTCAAGATTTCTTACCCATCAGATAAAATTTTATTGACGTTTATAGAAAAAAAAACTAAAAAAATTGGAAACTGAAAATGTCCGTTAACAGTTCAAAATAAGTCAGAATATTTTGTAAATGATATGGTGTGTAGAAATTGCTTATATAAACATTCAGTCAAAATGTCATGTATCTACCGTAATTTCTTTTAGAGTTATACCAAAAACCATAATCGATTTTGTCGAAAATTGGTTTCCCGTAAAAATTCCCGTTTTTTCCTAAATTTTTCATTTGTTTTTCACGGCGCTCTTGAAAACTACTGGGAAATTTTAACTTTTGACCCCCCAAAATACCAACTAGATTCACTTTCGTATCAGAAAAAGTACTATTGAAGAAAATTGAAGCATTTTTACTGTCCTAAAAAGTAAAAGGTGGTGACAGACATAAAAATAAATGTATAATAAATGTCATTATAAAATCAATACATTCTCATCGCTCCGCTCAAAATCTAAAACTGTATTGTTGATTTTCAAGCTATTGTAATTTAAAACAAGGTATCTCCGCATTTAAAAAAAAAGTATATGATTGTGTAACTTATTAAATTAATTATTTATAAGTAGGTAGCTAGTAGGTACGTCAAAAACTCAAAATTAATTAAAACTAACAATCACGGACTAAGATTATGCCAGTCTTTTACAGTGATGAAAGAGATTTGAGAAATTATATTGAGGAACTTCAACCCTAATAATATAACATAAGCCCACTGTACCACAAACTAGATGCCATACAACCATAATTACATCAGATGTGGACAGGTCACATTTTTCGTCTTTATGACGTTATCACTCAAGGCCCAAGGGTGGGTACTATGCGGATTGTGGACATCGTTTACAAAATCGTTTTGTACGACACGTTGTCCATCGTGTGTATGCGTTATTGGTATTTTATTTTATTTTATACATTATTATAACGTTTTTTGGATTCTTCTACCAAACGAGCCATGTCGGCTCGGCTATCAATGTATTAGACCGGCCCGGTGCCCCGGTCTATGGAAAAACCTATCATAACACACGCAGTGCTTGTATAACTGAATTGCCTATCTAATGCGCCGCGTTAACATAAATCTATTTTTGAAGTTTGAAATATTAAGTAAAAGACATAAATTATAAATAAATAAGTAGGTACTAGAAAATATTATATATTTTTAAAAATTTGTATTTTGACAAGATTATTGGCTTGGCTTCAGTATAAAATAATTTATTAATTGTAACATGGCAAAAAAAACATCGAACATGATAGTCTTTGTAACAATGATAATTTACAATTAACTGTATAGCCGTAATAAAATGTGTATGTGCTGATCATTTTACACCTTGTGATCTGGAGACTAGCTATTCAGTTCTCTACAAAATATTATTAAAGCATAAGTTCTTTTTTAATTTTCATTAGAGTAATATTATTATATGTTTTAGTTTTAAATAGTAATTTAAATCTTAATAGTTGCGGGAGTATAAAACAGAATCACATTAAAAAAGATGCTATTTTTCAATTATTCCCGAGTCTAAAAAATAAAAAAGTGATGACATAGGTACCTTACCTACCTAATATTCCAGAATGTGACATTAAGTATTCTGAACTTTTTCGAAAGCAGTTATTTATAGAAAATGTGACTGTTAATTACAGTTAATTTTAGTTCACTAACAATACCTACTGGGCTTAGTGAGAAATCGTAGTGCAGCAAGACTAACTTGAGTTGACTGAATATGATATTTAATAAGAATAATAGTATTATATTGAGTAGTCAAGGGCAACCAGGTAGGTCATTGAAAAAATAAATTGTCCGATAAAATATTTTACGCCATTGGTAGGTACCTACTGCGTTCAGACTGTTCAGAGAGTAAAATATAACTTACCGAGGTCTGAGGTCCAACACACGAAAAATAAAATTGGGTTTTATTTGAAAATAAAAACATGTATTACAGTCTTACAGACTTAAATATACGTATTTTATTTGGGTGTAAAACTGTCCCAACTCTCAAAAAAATCGTTCGGTAGATAGCAGCCCATAATTCGTTTTGACATAATATTGTACGATATAGGTACCATTACAGCGTTGATCATACGCACAGGCCACGGTTTCAACATTTTCAAACGTGGTACAGAGTACCATACACCTATAAACTAAAGTTTATACTTTATACCTAAATAGGTATATCTTAAACCGTGGTACAGTACGTCGTTAGCAGGCAGTTGATACCAGCTGAGTACTTAGTAGTGGTACTACTCTATGGCTGATACTGTGGTATTATCATTTATCACTTATCACTTATCAGAAGTTATCACGCAAGTCGTGATTTTGCATAGATAATAAAATCTTTATTATCTATTTGATTTCGTGAATAATTTTATTATTTACGTTTTCCCTTCGTAAGTAATATCCATGAACACTAAAGAACATCTAATGTCCATGGTAATGGCATTGAGTTTCTATTGCCAAATTATATTTACTCAACGGTAGTAGGTGTGAGTGTAGTACGTATATTTCTGACTTTCTGAGAACGATCTGTATCTGAATATCTGAATATTATACTTGTCTATGATGTATGAACCTATGATTCACGGTCTTCTTCTGTTGGTTGTTGCAATCGTATGATACAAAAAATCACCAAATTTGCCATTCACCAATAAAAAAAAATGGAACCGTTGATGCCATCCGAAGTCGCTCGTTTAGTATACGGTGAGTACTTCAGTTTTTAGATCTCTATAATAGTAGGTTTTACTTTTATAAAATTCCCTCGTCCAGCAATATATTTCATGGTTTCCCGTCTTGAGACTGGAAATTATATGATATGTTGAAGGCAGTGGCGTCATTTCAGGTTTTGAAAGGGGGAGGGCAAAAGTTTTGACCGGCCCATAATTAAAAAAAAAAACCGCTAGCTAACAATTACATTTTTATCTCAATACAAACAGCCTTCTTACATAGTTATATACAGTGGCGCCCAGACAAGTTAGCAAGGGGTGCAACTGCATGTGTTTTCGTGGGGGGTGGGTGGGTAGGTATAGTCCCTGTGGTTATAGGTACTTAGATAAAGTATAGGAGTAAAATATGACTAGTTATTTTAAGTGATTTACATTTACAGATAACAGTTCAATAAAAAAATGTTTTGTTTTTAAATTAAAAAAAATGGGTGGGTGCAGGCCCGTATTTAAAAATTTGGGTAACTTTAGATAGTTGCATGTGCTCTCAAAATACCTCTGTGCGCCACTGGTTATATATATACAAGTTGGTTATCTGAGATAACTGTGGTTCCTCTAGGGATAAATAACACACATTTTTGAAAGATAACAATGACTAATTAATACATAGGTATATAAAATATAATATGTAGAGGGATACCCAATATTACCTATTAGTATTTAGTATTAAGCATTGAGTAAACAATATATACTCAATGCTATTAGCTACTATATGATGACATATTTTAAGGGGAATTTTACCCCAATTTATGTCCTATTTGCACCAAATATGAGTTTAATGGTATTAACAAAAAATAAAACAAAACATATAGATACAATACATTATTATATATTTATCATTAATTATAGCTTGGTGTAATGCTGTGATTGTTATGAATCATATTTGCGGGCTTGCGGGCCAAAACTAGCACCATATACCCGGCCCGGGCCAGCCGGGTCGACCGACCGGTTAGTAGGCCGCCAGCGTCCCGCTGATGACAAGGGGGGGGGGGGCAAATGCTCACCTTGCCCCCCACAAATGACGCCACTGGTTGAAGGTATTCATCCCAGTCAAATGACATTGCAGCTTACATAGAACTACTGTTATTATTAACTACTTTTTTTCTTATTTAACTCAGTATATCAAAAACATGTACATGAATATTTTAGTTAGCCATAGGTCCTATAGGTAATATAATTATTCCTGGTCATAATGTTATGCCTAAATGCCTTGCTAAAGATCTTAATTACTTTTTTTTAATTTTTATTAAGCCAGGTACATTACAAACTTACAAATTTTATATTAGTGTGTAGGTATGAGTATACTATTATGCTAAAGTTTTTTCTCTATATTTTTCATATTTGTCATTACAGGTTATCTTAAGAACGAAAAAAATGAAGATACTGCCGAATGTTTTTTAAAATCCTCTCCTTGCTTAGCTGAATGTTATCAGATGTTTAAAACTAACAGAAACTTTAATATAAAAGTGAATGGGTTCAATTTACATGACATCTTTGAAGTTTTTGGAACTATGTGTAGCATGAGTAAGTTTTGTATACTTATTATTTATTATTTATTGTTATTACCAATTAAAATGTTTATAAATTAAATAAATTACAAATTCAAGAAATATTGTTAATATTTTATATGTTTTGGTTTAGTTGAAGAACGAATACCTGAAGCATGTGAATCGAAAACATTAATTGAGAAATTACAGTATTTACTAGATTCAAACCATACATCAACCAAAGATAATAAATCTGTTGTAACCAAATTAAACATGGTTGACAAATGTGTTGGTAATACAGTTTATACAAAAGATCAGGGTACACATATTTCAATTAATATAGAAGCAAATAAAAGTACATCTGCAGAGTTATTAGAAATCCCATTAGTTACTGAGGTAATTTCTAATAACGTTCCAAAAACAAAAGAAATTGACACATTTAATAAAGAGACATGTACCACTCTAATAACCGATGAGAAAAACTCGAGCACATTTTCTTCACCCTGTATATCTTTAATGACACAACTAATAAATAATAATGCAAGTACAACATTTTCCAAAATTGATGACAAAGAATCTCCAATATTTCAAATTAATAAGCAAATGTGTAGTACTCCAGCAAAAAAAAAAGATGGAACAAAAAAAAATATTGAGCCAATGCTGCAATGTAGTCCAAAAAATATTCATAATTTAACTTCTGTGTATGTATTAATATTATAAATATCTAAATTAGTTTTGGTAATACATTTAAAATTGATAAAAATTTTGAACAAATGATTTTCTCTAACAGTATGTTCATATACTAATCTTATGTTTAAGAAAATTATTTTAAAAACTACAGATATATGGAGTAATGACGTATTTCCTAACATTAATATTCTAAACTTAAATTTGTTTAATTAATGAACTATTCAACTTGTATGCATAATTTTTAAAATATAAGTGTCTAATACTTTTTTTTATAGTGATCAGGCTGAACATCAGCAAATACCTGAAGCGACATCACTTGACTCTATGCCAGGTTTCTCTAAAGAGGATAGGATAAAAGATGGTTCAGTTGTTATTGATACTGGTGAATTAGTTGATACATTTTTGAATGACCAAAGTTTGTTGGAAAAAATTGCTGATACTATCAATAAATGTTTTGAAGCTCAAAAAGAATTAGAAAGTGTATTAGATCCTCCTACACTTGAAAAAGCATTAGACTCTGCTCAGTCTGATCCGCAAATCAAAAACATATTGGATGAGTTTTTAGGTATGTTTCCTGATCAAATCTGTAAAGAACTTGAATATTAACTTAAATATTTAAATACTTTATGATAAATTATTTGGATATATTTATAGAACTTATAATTTTAGATAAGTTTTAGTTGGTAGTTATAAGTATTTTTAATTTTTTTTTTATTTAAGTAGTATTTAGTTTTGAAAATCTGATGTTATTTAAAGTATTTATTCATAATTAATATTTATATAAGTTAATTGTTAGTAAAATCATAACTAATATGGTTGTATAATTAGAAAAATATAAATTCTGCTTAATTTAAGTAGAAGTAGATATCTAATAAAATACATTTTTATTTATATTATATTACAATTTATAATTAGTATATATATATATAGTATATACTTATACAATACTATTTATATATTTTAAATTAGAAACTATTCAGAATGTATCATTGGTATAATATTAATATATAAATAAGTATAATAATAATATATAAATAAGTTGTTGTATATGTTTCAGTTTTTAATGTTGAAAATGCTGAAGTTAAAAAAGCATGTACTAATGATAATTTAGACTCAATCAAATCTCGTTTACGTAGTGCCAAGAAAAAAGGTATATTATAAAAGATCATCAATGATTGTATAAAATAAATTAGTTAAATGGTTTTATATGTTTATATAGATGATGTATCAAACAAATTAAAAAAGAATAACTTTAATATGCCAAAACATATTATTTATGACAATGAAGAATGTATGAAAGTTGACAATAATATTGTATTGATACATGAAGGTAATATCAGAACATCAATTTTTGATAATTACGATTTGTTATCGAATCAATTAGTTCTACAATCGAATGACTTATATAACTTTGACTCAACCAAAATAGAACCAGGTATGCTTTATACAATTGAATACAATTTGTGTGTAGAACCTTAACTCATTTATGATAATAGTTTTAAGTACCTAATCCATATTAAATTGTTATTATTCATTTTAAAAAGCTACTGTACTCTTACTTTGATACATTTAGTATTAAGCAGAGATATACAATTTAGCTAGTTGAAAATATACAAAATATTGATAGCCGGGAATAAAACTGTATACCTACGTCCTATAATATCCAATGTTTTATAAAATAAAAATGATTTGTCTACTTATAAAATAGAGTGCATGCTTAAATACCATGAGGTTATTATGAGTGATAAAACAAATGCATTTTTAAGGACTTTATAAATTCATCTGTGCACTATATTTTTTGAGGTCCCAAAAATGCATTAAGGAGATTCGATACCGACCGTTAAAAAGGATTTCAATAGGTATAGGCATAAGTGTGCGCAGACATTTATGCCAGGGTAGTCATACATAACATATTAACACACACACACTACATACATATGTATATTATATTTATATTCACACCTAAGTTATAAAAACTAATTTGGATGGGGTAACCTCATTTAACTACATTTACCGTAGTAAAAAAGTATTTTATAAATAAAAATAAAATGATCAACCATCATGATAATATTGAATATTGAAGGGGGAAGTTTGCAGAGTAGTCAAGTGCCTACCATGTGCGCACGCCTATGGGTATAGGTAATTTTCTATGTGTTTGCATGCGGGTTGTGTAAATTTGTGCTTAGTAAGTGATCATTAGTGTGAGTGACTGTGTATAAAATAAACAGCGAAGTGCTCCGCAGGTGCACGTACATGTTAGTAACTCATAATACAAATATAAATTATTTAGTTTTTTTTGGTCAAAAGTAATAATAATGCTTATAAGCTAGACAAAACTGCATGACTTAGAACAATCAGATTTAATTCTGAATAAAAGATCTTATTTACTTGATTTGTCTATAAGGGTCTTTTTTTAAGGTAGTAAAATCTTAATTATTATAAATGCTTAAAAAAAACAATGTTTAATTTTAAATAATCTGACCCCCTCACACTGTCGTCTCGCTTTTTGGTCTCCATTACTATATTTTTATATTGGTATCCAATGCTCTTAAGAGGACGTGGCACCCGCTGTGTTGTCTCTGTCTTATAAATGTGACATGTGATGTCGTAACAAAGCAAATTTTACGCTAAGCAGATCACGTTTAGCTCCGTGAGCTTAAAAATTAAAGTGAATTTACATTTTATAAAATTTAAAGGTAAGATTATTATCTCGGCAATGTCATAGGCTTTTTATTATATTTTAATTTTAAAGCGAGCTATGATAGTATGACTTCTATAAATTGTTTGTACATCTTAAAATACTCATAACTGGCTTTAAAATTAAAATATAATAAAAATCCTATTACATTGCCTAAATAATAATCTTATATTTTACAAGAGGTCAATTCGCTCTAATTTTTAAACTAACAGAGCTAAATGTGATCTACTGAGCATAAAATTTGGTATGTTACACTTATAAGAGTAAGACAACACATGCGGGTGCTACATCCTCTTAAGATAGATGGACAAATGTTTCCAGGATGCCATCTTTATTTTTTATAAAATTGATTCTGTGAATGCTTTATTTTGTTTTTAGAAGAAGAAGATTATCTATCCAAAGCAAACTATGTGAAAATTGCTCCAAAAATAACTCCTATGTTAAAGATTCACCAAGGTATGTACAATTAGTTAATAAAAATATTGTAATAATTACATTTATAAATTTTAATGATGATCTATTAACATTATATTTAAATATATAGATATATTGTATGGTCTGTATTTTGTATTATTATAGGTCTGGATTAATATTAAATTTAAATATTAGTAAGAGTAATCCCCACAATTTTATCAAGCTGCTTATGGATAATCCAGTGTTATTTTATTGAAATTTATTTAGGCCTTAGCAAATAATAACCTAATCTGCTAAATAAAGATAATTTTGTGTAAACCATTAAAATAAGGGATGTCATATAAATAATGTAAAAAATCTTAAATGATAATTCAGATAATAATGTATTAATTACAGACAAATGCATTTTATAAAAGTTTATACAAATTTACTTATATACAGATGTAACAGAAGGATCTGACAAATGATATAAATTGTGTTCTTATTAATATTTTAACATTTTTTTTTCATATAATTTACAGGTTATACTGTGTTACACGTATAACATAACATTATTCTTTTAAATACTGAAAATAAAAAGTTTTAAATCTGATGTAAATTTTTTTTAAACAGTTATGTATAGCTAATTTGTAAATCAGGATTTTAGAAAAATGTTGATTGTTAAATCAATTATTTGAGTAATGTAATTTATTTTTGACAAATTTTTAAAATCTCATTATTTTTGTTAAATACAGTTAATCCAGTCATAAAAAAAATTTTCAGTTTAAAAAGTATATACTACCTATTTAATTTTTTTATGAGAATTTAAATTTTTTAAAGCCTAAATATAATTTAAAAAGTTATAACTTTGCAAATTAATGAGTCTTCAAAAAAATTTGACATGTTAAAAAATCATTAAAAGTAAACCACTAGACTTCAATAAATGTTTTTAGTCAAAAGTTTTTTAAAAATCAGATTTTATTTTCAATATTAAAAAATAAAAATAAAAAATTTTATATTATGTGAAGCACACCAATCAATCAATTATATATACTATATTACAAAAAATTAAAAATTAAAAATATTGATTAGAACAGAAGTTATTTCATTTATCAGGTCTTCCTGTTATACTCTGTATACCAATATTAATATAATTACTAATAAATATTGTATTAATAGTTTCTACTTTTAGTTCCTGAAAAACATATATTTCCAAAACGAAGAAAACACCCAATAGAAGTTCCTGGCATTAAAAGCAATTTTAGGAGAACAAATATAATTTCTAGACAACCACCTGTTCAGATTCCTAAATCAATTATTATTGAAGTTCCCAATCAAAGTTCATTTGAAACTCAAGAAAAAAATCATATTGAGATTAATAATATCAAATTACCTGAAGTTTCATCTAAAATTAATGATGACGTGATTGTTCACAACACACCAGATGATAGACTAGAACCTCCAAAAAATAAAAGCATGAGTACACCTCGTAGAAGAAGCACTCTTGTAAGATGCTTGGATTTTAGTACTCCGCAGCCTAAGAATATGACTCAAAATCAGCCTCGTTCAATACTTCTCTATGGTACACCAAAAAGAAATGAAAAAAGTTTGGAAGAACCTTCGTCTAGTCCTTTACCAATACTGCAAGCTGATTGGGGTTCAGTTAATGGATTTGAATCAATTATTAGGAAAGAGAGTATTAAACACTGGGATACAGATATTCGGGAAATGGTAGGAGCTGGAATATTAACATCAAATGTGGAAAGAAGAAAAACGAGAAAAAAAAAAATGCCAAGAAAAAAAATTATGCCGGTCAATCATCAAAATAATTCTATAGTTTTGCTTGAAGAACAAAACAAATCAAGTAATCATTCAATTAGAACAAATGAACTATATACTGATGTATCAAATGTTTCTGAAAACACTAATGGAGGCTTAAATAAGCAAGATTCTACTAGGCCAATACCAGATGGCCAACAGCCATTTAAGGAGCAAACACAATTTCCTATTTCATTGAAAACTTTTAATAATATTACAGAATTACATGATAAACAATCTCCAGTTAAATTTGATTCTTTGAATACATTGAAAAATCAGAGTATATTTCCTATATCACTGGAAACTTCAGATAAAATAAATAAATTGTATAATGGACAAGCATCAACTATGCCTGGAACATCAATAAATGTCAATAATAAAAATTTGCTTAACAAACAAGAAGGTCTTTTGATTTTGTTAGAAACTCCAGATAAAATAGAATCGTATACTAAAGAACAGTCAGTTCAATCCGATTATTTAATAAAGGACAATAATGAAAAATTATTGAAAAAAAAAAATGAATTTATTAATTCCTTAGAAACTACAAACAAAATATCTGAGCTTAATAATAAACAACTTCCTATCAAATCTGATTCTTCAAGAAGTCAGAGTTTAACTCAAATTAACCTGGAACAGTCATATGCTAATATTAACAAACAGAACAATAAGCAAAATCAATTAAGTAAGTCTAACAATTTAAAAACTGTGCCAAAAAAAACAAATAATGAAAAAGATACTAATGTTTTAAAATCATTTAATAATTATAACTATTCATTAACAGTAAATAATTCAAATGAAACAACTAAAAATTTAAAAGAAAAAGGTTTATTAGATCAAACTGATACAAACAACTCAAGTGAATTAAATAGTTCTACAAAAAGTATAAGTATTGAACCAGTTAAACCTAATCTAGTTGATGAAATTCCATACAGATGTGATAATGCTGCTGTTAATGAACCCAAAACTCCTATTTCAAAAATAAAATATGAATTCAATCTAAGTAAGCAATGTACAAAAGAACATTATGATGATACATTGACAAAAACATCTTCAATTAAAGTATTCAGAGAAACATATTTAAATAAACCACCAATTTCGCCATTTCCTCTTACTCCAGAAAATTCAAATTTTGACGATTCTAAGATTATACCACCAGAACAGAATTATGTTGAAACCTCAAACAATTCCTGTTGTAAAATTATCAATAAAACTAAGAAAGATAAAGTTGAATGTATACCCTTAAAATCAAAAGAAAGACTTTTGAGTAAACCTAAAATAAAAAATACATTAAAAAGAAAAGGCATTGGAGCAAAAAAAAAACAAGTGTATGAGGCTGTTAAAGTAGAGCTATTTGGAAGTGAAATTTCATCGAGTTCAAGTTCACATGAATTATTAAATACTAATGAACAGCACAAAACAATAGTTATTAATAATAATAAACAACCTCAAGATGAAGAGACAATATCTGGTTTCAAACACATACCTAAAATAAAATCAATAAAATCTATGTCTACTGTAAATGTTAATGGTATAGAAAATAATATATCAAATGAGTTAAACATGCAACCTATCAAGACCCCATCTATTAAACCAATAATAGTACAACCCGAGAATAGTAATGAAAACACTTCAGAAAAAATAAAGAAGAAAGGTTCAAAAACATCAAAAAAGTTCATGGTACATTTTGATGACCCAGTAGAAAAAATCTTTAGTTTGTCTAAAAGTCCAACACCATGTAAATCCAACAACAAAAACACTGGTCAAGTACAAAAAGATACCACAATTAATGATAACTCAGAACAGTTGATTGGGTTAAGTAGATATTTGAACAAAAGATTGTCAACAATTTATGACTATAGTCCAAAAAAGAAAACAATCAAAAAGATTGAACACGATGTTAAGACAACCAAAATAAATAATGGTGGATCCAAAATTAATTCTTTAAAAATGTATAATATAGATGGATCTGGTAAGGATACATCAACAAGTGATATTAGCAATAAAAGAAAAACTTTGGCTACGGACAATCAAAGAATTAAATTATCTGAGAATTGTATAATAGACGTAAATAAAGTATCTTATGGGATGGAAAATAATGCAGCTCATAATAAATCCATTGTACCATTGGAGTCTCTACAAACATGTACAGACCAAGTCATGTCCATGGATGACAACATATCTAAACCAAATTGTAATTCTAATAAAAAAATTAACATCAGTCTTGATAGAACTGAATTTCCCATCGTTAACTACAATAGAAGTAATACTTCCTGTGTTACTGTTACACATGATGATACATTTGATGTTCGGATTAACAAAATATGTGATCCACTAGACAATTTAGAATATTTAAAAAAGTCAAAACTATATGAAGTCATTACTGAAGATGGTGACCATGAGGTATGTTAATGAAAACAGTATTATAGTTTCTTTATACTTTATTACATTGTTTCTCTTCTGATAAGTCTTAAGATTTTCTAGATATATCTTATAAGTTACTATAATAATATATGTTATACCATTTTTCAATAATTCTAAATCCTATTAAAATAAAACAAGTCATAACTTTATAAAAAAAAAAAAAACAAAAATCATACATGTTGTGTACGTTATTTTAAGTGTTCAAATGTATATCCTATAGTGTATATCATAATGAAAACAAGTCTATAGTTGAATAAATTAAAATGCATTTTTCTATATTATTTGGTATACTGTAGGTCTGTAGACTATGTTAAAAATAAAATACCTAATATTTTAGGTACTTAAATTGATTATTAATAAACTGTTTCGGGGTACAGTCAATTGGTCGTATAAAATTGGTCGTCTGAAATTGGTCGTTTTGTAAATTGTTTGTTTGGTAAAATAGTCGTAGTATATTTTCGTCGCGAAACGTGAATACTGGTTAAAAACATGTAGGTACAAATTGACAATAATCATTAGGTATAAAACGTTTTCAATATAATATGTATTTTATGTAAAAAAAATATTTGGTCATAATTTTGAATTTAATATATGTGACAATAATTATAAATTTAAAAAAATAATAGGTGTAAAAATAATATATGTGACAATAATTATAAGTTTTAAAAAATAATATGTGTACAAATAATATAAGCGACAATAATTATAAGTTTTAAAAAATAATATGTGAAAATTATTATAAGTTATGAGCTATCCCAGATATATATTCATCAAATGTTCTATTATTAAATGTTTTACATATTGTATTTATCCTCTCAGCGGTGTCATTATATTTCTTTCGTTTTCTAGGGGTTTCTGCTCCAGTGCAATATTGGACCATTTTCAGACGGTTTAGTTTTTCTTCTTTTTGTAGGGCTCTTATAAATTTCCAAATGCTAGGGTGAATAGCATTTAATATGGATGAAAAACTATTATGCCATCCTTCTACCGAATTATTAGTTTTTGGAAGGTTATATTCATCAACATAGCAATTCCAAATTGTAATTGAAAATTTTGGATTTTTCCTTTTCCCGTTCCTGTCCATTTTACCAACCCACGTTTCTTCAAAATAGTCAAGTAATCTCGATAAATCAGATTCCAGTTCTCGGTAAAAAGGAGTGTCAACTAAATATTCAAAATATCTAACAACATAATCAACCGGAACATATGCCAAGGCGTTTAATTTTTTTATTTCAAAAGCGAAAGTAGAATCTTCTTTATATTGTTTTGATAGACCACATTCTTGAATGTGTCTCCAGATAGATTGCGCAAAGTGAAAATGACAACCACGAATTTTGATATCACCGAATTCTTTTTTGAAAGCAGTCATTGCACCAATTTCAAAATCTAACATTACCGTTTTTGGTTTTAAATTGCAGTTTAATGTTTTTAGACTTTGCAACAAACGAATATATGTTTTCTTTTTTTTATTTGGTAAGAGTGCATAAACACTAATACATATTTATGTATATAGGTGTAATAATGCTAGTTGTACATTTTTACACGCTCTTATTCAACTTATTATCGCAAAACGTTTTATACCTAATAATTATTGTCAATTTGTACCTATATAACGTTTTTAACCAGTATTCACGTTTCGCGACAAAAATATACTACGACTATTTTACCAAACGACCAATTTCAGACGACAAATTTTACCACGATCAATTGTATACGACCAATTGACGTAGACTCAACTGTTTCACATTGGATTATGTTTAATTATTATTATATTTATTTACTTTAATTATTATTATTATTTTATTTAATATTTTTCAGATGGTGTATTTAAATTTATCAGAAACATTTACTTTTCTTGATATACTCTCAGAATCAAACAATGTACAACAATCCAATCCAATTACTTCACAGTTGATAACAACAAACAAAACATTAAATATCTTTCCAGAAATGGAAATTGGTGAATTGAGGAATGATGAAGAAATAACCATGCCAGTGACTAGCACTCCTAAAAACTGTGTTGAGATAAAAAATGACAAAGATAATAGAGCCAGAAGAAGCCCCTCCTTTTGGGAAGACTCAATTCATCATAATTACCCAATAAGACACAGACACGACATACATAGGGAAACAAACCGTTGGCAAAATAAAACCCATCGTAATTATGATAGAAAATATAGGTACAAACTAAGCAATTATCTATTCTATTAGCTTTAAAAATACAGGTTGTAACTGAAATACCTAACAAGTGAAATAACTTTTGTTCTGATCTATATTTTTGAATATTTTTTTTTATATAATTTTCTGATGCTTGCGTAATATAACATTTTTATTTTATGACTGAAAATAGGTATACATTTTTAAATCTGACACTAATTTATTGAAAAATTCAAAATAACCAATTTTTAAATCTTTATTTAAGTCATGAAATTTATTTTTTACAACTTTTTGAAATCTCATTATTTTTGTTAAGTTAAGTTGATCCAGCTGTAAAAAAACATTTTAAATTCAAAAAGTATAAACATTTTTCTAAAACAATATTAAAAAATAAAAAGCACAAGAGTCAACAAATTAAATATAAAAAAAAAAATTTAAAAATATTGATTAGAACAAAATTTGTGTAATTTGTCAGGTCTTCTGTTACACTCTGTACATTATATAGTTAGATAATATAATATAATTAGATATTAATTATGTGAATAGGCCAAACAAATTTCGATACCACAATGAACGAATACAATTTGATAGTCGGAACCATTTTCAAAGAAATCATCATCAAAATGTGAAAAGAGAGTTTTGGGAAGATTCAGTAAGAGATAAAGATATATTTAAGCACAAAGATGAAAAAAGACGTAGTTACCGTGATTATAGTAAAGGAAAAATTTTGATTGGTGAAAATGAAAGATTTTCAATTCCACAAAGAATGTAATATATCATATTATTATTAGTTATTTTCAATCAAACAAAATATTTTATTATTTGAGTTTTTGTTCAAAACTGCTTTAAGTGCCTTTTAATTTGATATCTTAATATGATATATTTATTACTAATCTATAAAATACATTATTTTGGATTAAGTAATCTTTTGTTTTGGGTAATTAATTGACACTTAAATATGCATAAATTGATAGTGTTACTAATAATGTTGCAGGTCACTAAATGATTTACAAAAGTTACATAGATCAGAAGAAATTGTTAAGAAGGCTACTAAAAGGCCCTCAGATCGAGAAGTAAATAATAAGGTAAATGCTTCAAAGTAGTTCATAAATTCTTTCATAGTTTTTTATATTGTCATAGAAATATATTCAAAACATTAAGGGGGTTGGATACCGACTGTTTTTTAAGGGTTCAATATAAGCAATTTTCTATGTGTGTTCATATAGTTTGTGTAAATGTGTGCATAGTAAGTGATCATTAGTGAAAATTAGATAAAATAAATAGCGGAGCGCTCCCGCACGTTCTCATATTTTTTTAGTTTCTTAATCTTTTGAATGACAATATACAGTTTTAAACTCATATTTCATAGCAGAAAAGTATTTCGATACATACAATTTGAATTTATTCAGTTATAACTCAAGTATATAAAGTTTTGATGAGCGGTGCAAAATTAAATTAAAACATTATGTTGTCAAAAAAAGTAAAGATCTTAAAAATTATAAGGTTAAGAAATGTAATTTTTAAAACCACGCTGTTTAGTAACAACCTGAAACCATGTAGAAAAAATATTTTTAAAAACATTAATACATTTGAAATAAAAACTAGACATATTTAATTTATTTGCTTGATTTTGTGTTATTCAAGAATTATTATGCATTTCTATTATCTTCAGTCAAGGTTCTAAACAAGGAGTAAAAAAATAAATGTAAAATTTATTATGTATACATTTTTGTAACCGACCAGAAAATATATAACTTATACAATTTGGAGTACAATAAGGAATAGTTGATTATATCTGATTAAAAATTTAAAATGTTATATTAAATGTAGTTTTTTGTTTATTTTTGTAGACTCCTGCTAAGGTCTCCAAAGTTGAACATCAACGGTTGCTGACAAATGTTGACGTGGATGATTTTTTGTCTGTTGTACACGGTAAAAAATAAAAATATATAAACTGTTACTGTAATTTATTTTTGTATACACATTAAATTAATGTCATTGTTATTTACACTATGTGTCAAAAAAATAAAGTTTGTTTTTTTTTAACTGTTTTGTATTTTAAAAATGTCTTTGTATAATATTTTAGTAAGCAGTAACATTGTTACATTGTTAAAAATATGGATATTCTTATTTGTTCCAAAACAGAGATAACCAGGATTTTAAAGGTATTTAAACATTGCTTTAATTGATTGACATGCATCACTTATCATATTATTATAGTGGTTATTATTTAAATATGTTTTCGTAATCCTTATAGGTACTGTTGCTTATAGTTATGATATAGAGGCATTATAAATTTATTACAATGTATGGGCTATGCTGTGGAATGGAATGTGGGATAATCATGTGTTTATCAAAGGTCAACAAGCAGTTGGGTAATGCCAATAAGTGTTAATTTAGTTAGTTATATTAACTATAATATTTTAGTAATAACTACTACAGGCAATTAAAAATATGTCAGTGAATGTAAAGTCTAAATCTTGTGTTATTGGTGCTGCAGAGTGGGTGTAACACTTGCATCTGAACAATTTCAAGAGTACACCATGCCACTTGACTACCAACTACCAATTATTCGCTTATTTAACTAATAACTAATGAAATTAGGTGGTCTAAGTGGAGGAGGGGGCTTATGGACGCGTCAGGTTTCGCGTTAATACACTATACAGGGTGATTTTTAAGCACGCTAACACTATTTTTGTGTTTAAATTATACATATATACTCAAATTCTGATTTTTGACATTTTTAAATATCCTTGAAGATTTTCAAATACTTGAGAGGTTTTGTACCATTTAAATATGATGCTGTATTGGTGTATCCCTGTGACAATATTGACTTCTATTTTTCAAATAGGAATCTCACTTTTTCACTTTTAATCGTTCAACAAATATTTTTTTGTTGAGAATTTTGATGTACCTAATACAAAATTTGAACTGGTAGATTTTGAGTTGTATAACTGTGTACTATTCGGATAATACGTCTATGAAAATAGGTTAAGTAGATTTGGATATCAGGAATTTGAAAAATATACTTACTGCAAATTATTTAATAAGTGGTATTTTTGAAAATGCTAATGTATTTAAATCAAAATTCTAATAGGTAATTGAACTAAATAGTATTATAATATGATGGTTTCTATGGGCAGGTGCTATTACTTATTATAGCGATAATACGCAATCTAAATAAAAACAATTTAAAAAAAAATAGCGTTTAGTGCGGTCGAGTGCAGGTGTCTTGCCACGTTTCCAAATATGAAAAATTTTTGCAATTTTTTCAATTTTTTTTTATACTTAAATTCCTAATAATATGTGTTTTTTTCGGTCCACCTAACTCCTAAGAATATATAATTTCAAAAACAGATATTTTTACACTGTAGAATAATATTATGTGGAACATGCGATAGGAAGATATCTTAATGAGTGCAACAGTACGACTCAAATCTTCAGGTTTCTGTAACAGTGTAACGTATTATCGTATAACCTGCACAAATATTTTCATCTTATTAATAATAAATACCTAGGTATACCAGTAGGCAGTAGGTCAAAATGCGTGAGGAATAAATTAAGTCTAAGGTCTTCGTAATATAATATAGCCATTTATTCCCACTTTTGTTCTCACTGTAATAAAACGTTAAAGGTGTTCTTAACAGGCTCTTGCCCAAGGGGGGGGGGGTTAAAATATGTAAGGTAAATTGTTTGTGCATATTAAAATGTTCATAACTCACTTTAAAACTAAAATATAATAAAAATCCTATGGTTTTGCCTAAATAATAATCTTACCTTTAAATTTTATTAGAGGTCAATTCACTCTAATTTTTAAACTAACGGAGCTCAACGAGATCTGCTGAGCTTAAAATTTGCTATGTTAAGCACTTCTTAGACCGCGAAGAACAACACATGCCGCGGGTGCCACGTCCGTTTATCGAATGTAATAACTAATAACAATTAACAAATAACTATTAAAAACATCTTTAGCTATAGCTATTGGCAAAATAAAAAACAAGAGGTATCTTTAGATTTACAATAACGAAATATTATTATCCCGTGTTCACAATATTTGAATAAATTGCTGAAAACCGCAGCTTTATGTCACGTTCGTCTTGGTGCTATTAAGTTGCACCTAATGGGAGTCGGACGTTTGTTTAGATAAAACCGTAGGTAATTCGAGTCCTATTTCAATGACTAATTATTTTAGGTACCTACCTGCCATTAGTAGTTGTCTCATTCGGGTAGATAAGTTCCACAGGGCAAACGAGCCGGATTACAAAATGTTCGAATTGGTTTAGGCATCTTTATAATATAGCCTTTAATTTTCTGTACGTTTATCATTAATCGTATTATTTATTTTGTACAATATTTACAAGCGTTTAATAATTTTGTTTAATACCCAGGTACGTTTATAATTTTAAAATGTCCATTGTTGTCGGTGCGCCTTATTTTGATCATAAAATAGGTACATTATTATTTATTAAGTTCTTAATGAGAGCGAAAAAATTAATATTTAATAACAGAAAAAGTGTTCGATCGATGGTGGAAACAATAGTATCGATTTATTAGAACTGTGTAAATATTTTTCCAAAAGGCTGTATCGATTTATATAATATACCTATATTTAATATTAAAATATAATATTATAGTAAAAAATTAAAATATATTATATAGGTATTATAATAAAATAAAATAAATACTCATGAGTTATAACTATAATATCAAAAAACTATGAGTTTGTAATTCGATATTTGTCTATCAATATTCTCAGTTAAATTCTCTGGTTTGATCGCTCATTCGGAGTATAAAATCATTAAAAAAACCTTAAAAAACTTTAAAGATAAAACAAAATATAGATGTTGTTTAGCAGATATATAGTATATAATAACGAGTTTGAAATATATGTTCAAAATTATTTTTATGTAAAACTTTTCAAGAAAACAAGGATTTAACTTAAATAAAACACTTTGTATACTGCATTACTGCTATAACTAATGTAAATATTTTTTAACCTAAATTATTAATTTCTATTAGTTATTCATGTATAGTTGTATGAAATGGCATGATGAACGGGTTTTTATGATACCTAAAGGCATCATGGTGGAAATTTTATTGGGGTGAGGGGTTTTATTTTTTACCAATAACAGAATATAAAAATTAAATTATTTACAGTCACATAATAATTATATATATTATATTCAGGGTATAAAGAGTGGGCAGGTACCTACTGCGAATATAGGTATTATGTTGTGCAACACGGTTTATAAATGTTCATCACGCCACTAGTCGCGTGGGTATAAAGTTTAGGCAGTGTATAAGAATAGTGTATAAGAATATATTAATATATACATAATAATATATTATGAACATTATAAGTTATAACAGGCAGAGGGGACCAACACGCTGAGACATTTAAAGTTTAACACGAGAAACGAATTGTGAACAGAAAAGTTCTGAAAAGAAGTCACGCATCGGTGACGATATTAAATTGAATTATTTCACTTTAATTCGTTTAGCAACATGAGTTATGAAGTATGTGTGTCATTATAACGTATACAGTGAGTATGAGTAACAGAAAGAAAGAACAATAATTTCTAATGTAATTATTATAACCATTATTATTATCTATGATACAATTTCTACACACAATTTAGAATGCAATTTTGAATAGAATTAATATTTTTCTATTAGTTTTCATTGTTTTCAATTTATTAAAATAATGAACGATCATAATAATTATAGAATATGCAAAAAATAATATCCGTGCCCAAGATAAATATAAGACTTGGTCAATATTGTTTTGATTTTCAACTTTGAAGGGTGACTCCTATATAGTAGTAAATTGGATCTAGTTGGGACTGTTAAGAGATAAAAATCGAAAATTCCCAGTAGTTTTTAAAGGCGTTAAAAATTAATTAAAAATTAAAATCGAAAAATATGTCATGCATCTAAGGCACCATTTTAATTTGCCGCCCTGTGCTGGAAAGAGTTAAAAAGTAGATACGAATATACTCTAAAAATATGCACTTATTTTTTTCTCACAATTTTCATAAATACATTTATTTTATACTTCTTACTAAACATTTATTAATAAAAACGGAAAATTTTATGTCAACTATAGGGATTTTAAAAACACAATACAATTAATACCTTGCCAAAAGTCAAAAGTCTCAAAATAAAAATATACGTTATAATGTACCTATTTATTATTTTTTATTGCCAAATTATCCAATTTAACTCATATAAACTCATTATTTATGAAATATGCTCTTAAAACTACAAAATCGTTAAATATGTAGGGTAAATTTTTACTTGTTTTCGAGAAAATAATTTGAAGCCTACTAGCAAGAAATCTAATAGCCAAAAAAAAACATGCAAATGCAACAACTTCCTAGCCCTAAAATATTGCTGTAGATGACCGTAAACTTTGAAATCTTTTATCAAAATCAATTGTTAAGTATCATAATAATTTATAGTTATCAGTTATCGATCACACATCTTACTACACTATGGTTGCTACATTTAACAATTTTGTAAACACCATATCAATTTTTTTTGTAAAATACGTATTATGCGAATAAAAATAAATACGGTATTTTTACATAAATGGTTATTGATCATTGTAACCGTATTGTGAAAGACTCAAATATTTCGTACAGTTAAAGATTCAAACAATTTTTTTTTCCTGAAACGAAAAATATATCAAATAACGAAGAATATTTGTTGAGTTCTTGAACGACCGAATGTGTACGACCACGACGTACGGATTAAAATTATAAAAGGTATACAAATTAATAATACAAATATTAATATGGGCATCCGTTTATTGTGGGCAAACATGTCTGGTCCCAATACAAATGTATATTAACAATGTTAAATAAAATCACATAATATGGACACTCGATTCGGTTTATGTGGGCAATTTTATTTTATCATAGCGTATTATGTATTTAAAAACGACTAATTTAATCGGGTTTCGTCGTATCTATAAAAATAAAGCTATAGAAGGCACGCGTTCTTCATGCAAGAGGGTATAAGAAAAATAGTCCGTCTCAAAAGCTTGAAGCGTGTGCCCATTTTGTCAACCAGATCCATACTAAACAGCTTAGACAACGAACAATAAAATTATAACGTTTTGTATACCTTCTACATCCAAAGATTAATATTATTTAATATATTATATGTATTTAGTTTTATTTATTTACCTAGAAATTATTGAACATTTTTTCAATTACATATATGATAATGTGCAGTGTGCCAGTGTACATAATCATATTACCATACTTGCTAATATTGTTATACCTACTACAATTAGTTACAATTTATAATTTGTGAATTAGGTAGTCATACAAATAATCAGTGCCGCACAAATAAAACGTATATCATCTAGCATTCTCGTGAGGTTGCAACCTCCCCTTTTTACATCTAATGATTGGTATTTTAGATTCTGAGAGGAGCGATGAATGTATTGATTTTACAATGAAGTGTGTTTTTTTTAATTTTTTAATTTATTTATTAATTAATTTTTTAATTAATTTTTTTATTTTAATTTTATTTATTTTTTTATTTTTTTTTGTGTCTGTCATCACCTTTTAGGACAGTAAAAATGCTTCAATTTTCTTCAATAGTACCTTTTCTGATACGAAAGTGAATCTAGTTGGTATTTTGGGGGGTCAAAAGTTAAAATTTCCCAGTAGTTTTCAAGAGCGCCGTGAAAAACAAATGAAAAATTTAGGAAAAAACGGGAATTTTTACGGGAAACCAATTTTCGACAAAATCGATTATGGTTTTTGGTATAACTCTAAAAGAAATTACGGTAGATACATGACATTTTGACTGAATGTTTATATAAGCAATTTCTACACACCATATCATTTACAAAATATTCTGACTTATTTTGAACTGTTAACGGACATTTTCAGTTTCCAATTTTTTTAGTTTTTTTTTCTATAAACGTCAATAAAATTTTATCTGATGGGTAAGAAATCTTGAAAATTTAATAGTAGGCTTCTAATATAATATAGTTTCAAAGGCAGATGAAAAATATTAAAAATCCGTAGTCACAATTTTTTTTATAGGTAATCAAAGTTCAAATTTTGACAAAATACGTAAAAATGACGAAAATGTGCAATTTATTTTGAGTTAGAAATTCATAAAAATTTTTCTTTTTATATCTTAGGTTTGAAAATGTAATACAAGATTCCTCATAAGTTTGCCTAATTTTATCAATAAAAAAATGTTTATATTAAGCAAGTCATAATACATTTTTAGAGCATTTTAAATTCAAATTTTTATAAGATGAGATATTCACTCGATTTCTCATGTAGTGATTTTCTTATTTTTTTGCAATTTAAAAACAAATAACTGTAGATGCTGTATGAAAATTTCACTGAATATTTATATTAGCATTTTCTATAAACCATCTAGTTTTGAATATATTTTGACTATTTTTGAGCTTTTTACGGACCATTTCAATTTTCATTTTTTTTTTTAGTTTTTTTTTATGTAACTACCAATAAATTTTTATTTGTTGGGCCAAAAATAATGAAAATTGAATACAAGGCTCCTGATATTGTTACAATAGCAATTGAAAAATTTAAAAAATACATAAGCACACATTTTTTTTATAAGCATTTAAAGTTCGAATTTTGACAAAATTCATCAAAATCTCGAAAATTATCAATCATTGTAATTAAACAATTATAAAATGGTCAGTTTTTATAAATACGGATTGAAAATTTAAAACAAATATTCTAATAAATAATACATACTGTAAACAAAAATCTAAAAAATATATAAACACAGTTATTTTTTACAGACATTTTAAGTTGAAATTTGTACGAAATTTCACTGCTTATTTATATTAGAATTTTATATACACCGTAAAATTTTCAAAACATTTGTTTTGAACTGTGCACGGAATTATTCAGTTTACAATTTATTTTTGTTTTTTTTTTCTACGAATGTCAATATAAATTTTTTTGTTGTGTAAAAAAGCTTGAACATTTAACACAAAAGTAGTTAAAAAAAATTTAAAATACAATTGCACAATTTTTATTTATAATCATTTAAAGTTCGATTTTTGACAACATTTATCAAATTTAAAATTTAAAATTAGTTAGTTAAAAATTGATAAAATGTTCAACTTTTATAGTTAGTTATAAATCCTTAGAGATTGAAAATTTAAAACAAGGTTAAACGTAAGTAAGTTATTCTGTAACCAAAAAATCTCAAAAATATAAACACACAGTTTTTTTTATAGTTATTTTATGATCAAATTTGGACGAAATTACATACCTATTAAATAACGGTTTTAGTTATTTTGTTGTAATTTTATACTAATAATAATTCAACTTATCGGCTGCCGTATTAATAATAAGAAATAACAATATAAATATAACATAAAATATCCACATTGAGAAACCATCTCATCTCAGAATCGTTTTTCGTATACAATGGTATTATACCATCCATTAAACAGTGACGCACTTGTAACTTACTATACAGCAGAGCGATATCCACTTGCCCACTTTTTTATTTATTTTTTAAACAGACATTATTATATTAAATACCTATATGTATAAGCCTATATACATTATAGTTATAGGTACATAAATATAGGTTCTTACTACCTGATGTTAAATTCACTATAATTTATATAATATAAGTAATGGGTATAATTAACAATACATAAAATGATTTGGTTATATAATAGGCATATCCTATAGTGCCCTAACACTCAACATATTCGTTCAATATTGAATATTATATTGCATAACAAATTTTAAAGGTCGGTTACTCAGTTCAGCTATTTTCTATTGGACTTCATATTATTGTCTTTATAGCATAAATTCTTAAACTTATTTTGATGGGTAGATAACTAAAATATGTTGTCTCTTTCATAAATATATACATATTAATATTTTACAATTATATTATTTAATCTTACTGTCTAAGTGTATTTATAGTGTTTCTTTTAAAATTAATTATTATTAAAACTGCCTATACTTACCTGTTAAAAAACGTTGAAATGTTGTTAGAAAATTGAAAATATAAATTTATCACATTTTTGATAATAATTAAGTACAACACCTTAGTCCGTGTTGTAATTTTTTACAAAATAACGGAATGATTGATGGGTTACTTGCACGAACTGTTCACACATCCACTCAATAGCCTTCGATATAGCAATTATAGTCACCAAGGTAACTAACCTCAGCTTATAAAATAAACCATAATGTATATTGTAATCTACTTCTACATTTTCATAGTTGCTTATGCATATTATTTTGAATGTGAACTATAACTTTTTTAAATAAGTTATTTGGCGTTTACTTACATTTAAAAATGAATAGTGGAGACAGTGCAGAATTGGATGATAAACGGTTGGTTTACGTGTATAATTTTCTAGCCAAATCTTTGAAAATTAAAAATGATGTAATAGACACAATGATGCGAAATCGAGACTATCATGTACGTATATTATTGTCTTGTGGTTTATAATAAATAATAATTATTATTCATAATAAGCTTATTCGTTAAATATTTAGAATACAAAAACTTGAGTAGGCATTCTTGTTTTTGTTTTTTTTATTAAAAAAACGAATATTTACAATCTGCATAAACAAATACAATACATCAGTACATGATAATATAATATATAATATAATATAACACATTAAGACTTGACGGATTCATTTAAGAAAACGTCCATTAACCCTAGTTCAACTTATATTTTTATTGTGTGGGTGTTTTTTCCTTAATTATTCAATTAGTACGTCGCGTGGATAATTATGCTTTAAGTAACTCCTAGGATTATCCGTGAGAGTAAAAGAAGAGAGATTTGATATTAAAGAATTTGAGTGGGCTAAAGTGTTGGAGTGAAATATTATTTTATAATTGTATTACTAATTAATTAATAATAATAAAATTAAACAATTTTATGATTTTTAATTTGACCGTTTTAAAATTAATTATTGGTCTGGTAGGTCACATACTAAACGAATACCGTGGAATTTTTTATAGTAAGTGCAAGCAAGTACAGATAGAGTAGGTAGACATTTTGCGATCGTTATGAAGGGTGTTGTTGCTAACGTACCACGAAGCTTTGGAGTAGGTATTCTAAAATTAAATTCGTTCTAACAAAAATTACAAATATTAAGTTCTGAACATACAGTACCAAAATTGTATTTAAAATGCACCCCTTCATACTCATACGCAGGGTTGTTGGTTACACACTAGCACAATATATTATAGATACTTAGCAAAGTTTTTTTTTTTTTATATACCTTCATTCCACAATATTGCTCATTAGTCGTTATCTAATGCTCTTTCTGTTGGTCTCTGTCGAATACATAGTAAATATGCGTTAACATAATGTATAAATGAAAACTTTTTAAATTAAATTAAAGAAACATTTACGATTTTAGTATATACAAAAAATATTCAATAAACAAAATATTTATGTATTTAGTTTTGTTTTTTACAACTTTTAGGCTTTAGTAATGGACTTTTTTGCCATGCCTGATCGTAATTCAATTTTTTTCACGTTGAACTCTGCTGGTTTATTAACACCCATGTACGATGACTTTCCTGATGGTTACAAGTCTAAAGTTTTGTATATTATAAGACTTGAACCAGTTGAAGTTACGCACAGTAATTACGACTCGATACTTTTGTGTGGAGAAGTGTCACCGAACCCGTTTGAGGATTTAAAAGCAATCACTGAAAAAGTAAGTGACATAATGACAAATAAGTTCAATGTTATTCAACTATATTATGCCGTCTTAATTAAATTGATTTATACTAATCTTGAATAGGCTTTGTTAAATTTGTTCTCTACCAAAGAGAACTTTTTCAAAAACTGTTCAGATGACATTATAGTGGAAGTTCAAGACAGGCTTAATGATTTTCTTACAAAAATAAATAACATGTCAGGACAGATGAAAAACCGCTCAATATTGACATTACCTTATGGCTATGACAACATAACCAATGCTTTAAAAGCTACTGAAATGAGGTACCAAATTTTTATACAAAAATTATTTTTATTAAATTTAGTGCTATGTAGGTACATAATAACAGAACATGTAGGTTAGGTTATAAAGTATCGATAGACGATAGCCGATAGATATGCAAAATATACGATATGCCACAGCTAGTATATATTTTATACTATTTTTATTCTAGACATAGTAGGTATATAGTTTTAAAAACGCGCGCAAGTGGGTAACGCTCTGCTGTACAGTGGGTGTCAAGTGGGTCAATGTAATGGAAGTGTTAAATTTGAATTCATTGATATAAAATAGTTGTATACAAATAAATATTCTGAGCGAAAACGGTCAGCCTATATTACTGACTATACTAACACTATACTGTGTATATTTTATAATATTGTTACTATTAAAGTAATTTATTTTAATATAAGTAGGTAATACAGTAGGTAGTAGGTGACAGGTGTATAGGTTCAATTAATTTTTGCTGAAAACATTGCATTTGAAAATGTCAATGTGTGTACATAACATCTAATATTACCTATAAGTATGTACTTCAAAAGTTTCAACTTTCAAGAACCCACGAATACTATTTTTAAATTTCAACAAAATAACTAAGATTTTTATTCTTCGTTTAAATATCTAATTTTGTATGAATATGAATTTAAAATATCTAAAAAAAAACTGTGTTTAGATGTTTTTTTTAGCATTTTTGTTTTTTTTTTTTTAGAACTAATGGTTGTACCTATGTAAAATTTTAAATTTTTAACCTTAAAAAAAAATAGGCAAGAAGAAATTTGATGATCATGAATAATAATCATGAATTTCTAACACGTAATAATTTTCATGATTTTGACGGATTTTGTGAAAATTCCAACATCAGACGGTCAAAAAATACTACTGTGAAGTTACACTCAACTTTTTTCAAATTATACTAAAAATAACTTTTTTGATTGAACTTGACAATAATTAGTAGTCTTTCAGTACTTATTTTATTGAACCTAACCGTACCATCCTACCCTCACTATGTGACCACTGTTGTAACTTAACCTTTCTTAAAAACCTCATCACCTCTGAAATTGATTCTCTTTCTCTCCTCTCGTCTTCTCACTTGTCAGTTTCAAAGTACTCACACGTACTATTCGTAAAAGCATGATTATTCATTTCACACTATATCCAACCTAGGAAACAAACTGCTTAATCGTATGAAGCTAACTTATGGAAACCCCTCCTTAACTCTCTAAAAATATATCTATTATTATACATTTTCAATCCTCAGCTAAATAAATTAAAATTGAATGTTTTATCATTTTTTAATAAAAAATAATTTTGAATACATTTTGTTAAAACCTGAACTTTAAGTACTTAAAAAAAAAACCGTGCCCATGGATTATTAATATTTCTCAACTGCTATTATAACCACTCATGAGGAACTTTCTATTAAAGGAACATACGCATATACAATTTTATTGAAATTTATAGAATAAAAAACTAAAACAATTGGAAATCGATAATGTCTATAAATAAATTAAAATAAATAAGAATATTTTGAATACGTTATCGTGTATATAAAATGATAAAATTAACATTTGGATGAAAATGTAATGTACTTACGGTTATTGTTTTTTTAATAACGACAAAATAAGAAAATCGTTGTATGAGTTGTATTTACGGGTGAATATCAACATAAAATTAATTTGTTTTTCCTATAAACTTTTTTTTTTGTTAAATATAGGAAAATTTAAGGGTATATCTTAAAGCTTAGGTTTAAATAGAAACATTTTTATGAACTTATAACTTGAAATAGTTTGCAAATTTTCGTGATTTTGATAAACGTTGTCAAAATATTTATTCCAGACGCTTTTTAATTTCTGACGAAATTCATAAAATACTTCATTTCCATGAAAAATAAAAATAAAATGTTTATATTATCTAAAAGTTTATCGTCGTCAACTTCCAATAAGTGAATATTTTTAAAAGTTGGTTTATTTTATGAAATAAACAAAATATCTAATATATTTACATAGTTACATATAATTTAGAAGTTGTTTAACGAATCTATAATGCAACAAATTCAAACTGTACACTTCATAGTTCATACTCGTAATTACTGAAAATACACTATTATTTCATAATTTCATTCTCTATTGAAATTTACTTCTACTTTATTTCAAACTATCATCTTTTGTACCCGCATATTTTTTTTTGTCTCAAAATAATGCCAGGAATATTTTTTAGGACTACATATAAAATATACATATAAAAAACAATATTAAAAAAAAATAATACCTTTTTTTATTTAAACATAAACACAATGTATCAACTGACTGATACAGTGATATTTAATACTGAATACTGAATAGTAAATACAAAATAATAATCAAAACAAGATTTTTAAAATATGAATGAACTTACAATTTACAACTAAAACAAGACTAATAAAGTAATAAATAATAATAATAAATTAATAGCCAATAGGGATAATGACTATTCAATTGATAAGTGATAACTGATAACCGATAATATAAAATATAATATAATTAATATTAATACCAATGTACCATAAAATTATTAATTATTATAAATTTATTTATAACCATAATTGGCCATGTAATATTATGAACTAATAAGACATAGTAATTCGTAAACTTTGGTTGGCAAGTGATACAAAGATTACCTAACTAATAAGTTATTCATCATCAATATTTTCTGTGTCAATATATTATTTCTAATCATCTTTAACCGAGCACGTTTAAAAGAAGAAAAAATATTTTTCATAATTTCATTAAAATATTTCAAGAAGGGTAAAATTTTCAATTTTGAAATATTTCAAATTTAAAACCCTAGTCGCAATATTTGAAAATGTTATGGTGCATAGAAATTGATGAAATAAACATTCTATGAAAAAAAAATTAATTGATTTTGTTGCAAACAGATATTGCTTTTTATTCCAATTTTCTCACTTCCCTTATCCGTAGATCAAGATTTTACTAGAACCCAGGGGTGGGGGAGGGGGGGGAGGTAAGCGGTTTAAGGGGGCACTTCCGACCCCAGACATTTTTTTGGAGGGGCAAAGGTATCATTTTGGTATAAACTATTTAAAAATATGGCTAACCATTACCCAGTACCTGCTACCCACAGTTTGTTTCTAAACTATAAAATGAGTTTTAAGACTAAACCGGAAGGGGGGTCAGAGTTTTCATTATGATGAATACTAGCTGAATAAACTAAATATATTGCCCCCCCCCCCCAGATTTTTTTTCCAGTTACGCCACTGCTGGAACCTATTCCCAATGTTTAAGATTAGTGCTAATTTCTACTAGATTCACTCAAATCATGGTTGCAAACACATAACCCTAACGTTCCTAACTATATATCCAATATATTTCTTGTTCTACTCAGAATCTAAGCAAGCCTTCATTAACTCTGAATCCAAAAGAATATTTTATTTACTATTGATACCAATATTTGAGAATACTAATAATTGATTGGTTAAATACATGTTTAGTGATGGAAAAATTATTGATGATGTGTTAAAACAAAGATTGGAAAGCAAAGTGTACACTTGGTTCAAAGAAATGAAAATAATGGCAGCGCTCAAGCCAGATGTGATTTTGGAGAAAGATCCCGCTGCATCACCTTCCCAATGTATATGCTAAATTAAAAAAGTATAATTTAATTTTGTTAAACTTTTCATACTAACACATTTTAATATATAGACCTTGAATTTTGGAAAAATCGAGAACAACAATTTATACATTTCCACGAACAAATTGACGAACAGATTGGAAATTTCTTAACCATTACAAAAAGCCCAAGTATGGACATTTATAAACAAATAATAGAAACAACAGTGACTGGTAAATTGATTTGTCTAATTATAATGGTTTCTATATTATAAATATTTATTTCAGTGATTAATAATAATATTTTTTTTTATTTAGAAAAACGAGAAACGAATCTTATAAATATGTTTTTATCTACGCTGACTAAGCATATAAATACGATCGAAGGAGTTGGTTTAGTCGAGTCGAAGGAAGAATTATGCATTTTATGGAGGAAACTGGCTTTGATATGGATAAATTGTCCAAACTTTCAAAATTATAATTACATAATTATCTTAATAAAAGTAATATGTAATATGGTCATGGCTGAAGTAAGCAAAACAAATTTATACTTTTATTAATTTATTCTTATCAAACTTTGATATTTCAGTCTTCAAAATATTTAGAACCCACCGCTCTATTTCAAGGTGAACTAGCGGAGAACTTAGCTAAGATTTATGATATTCTAGACATATTAAGTTATTTCAAGTACGTAACTATACTATATTCATAAATATTAATGCATTATTATACGCTAATTGCCATAATATTTTTTTTTTTAAATATATTACACACAGAAATGAATTCAAAGTTACACAAACGGAATATTTTCAAGAACAATTTGATAAATTTATACTGACAAATTCTTTTTCACGTAATTTTAAACCACGTTATTGGAACTTCCACACAAATGACCTTTTTCAGAATCTTGACGCATTTGAAGATCGGTTAAATTGCATTAAAGTATGTTAGAATTTAGAAATGTACTTATTTGTTATAGCCTTATAGAGACGCTTTTAGGGGGGCAATTGCCTTGGTGGAAAATTTATAAGAGCGGCAGTTTTTGTATATTAAATCTATTACAAAAATTATAATTTTGTTATTCTTTTTATATTGAAAATTACATTACAGCAAAACTTAAGAGGACGTCGCACCGGCATGTGTTGTCTCCGTCTTACACACGTACGACATACCAAATTTCCGTTCGCTATTCACTGAAATATAAAAACTGACAATATCCTATTGAAACTAGCGAACGAAAATTTGCTATGTCGTACGTGTGTAAGACGGAAAAAACACACGCGGGTGCGAGTGTGCGACGTCCTCTTAATTTATTATAACAATATTACTAATATTTTTGTTGCTAAACAAGCATTTAGAAGATTGTACATTTTTATTACTTTAAAAGCTGAAAAAAATCATTTGGAGGAAAAGTTTTTTACACTTTAACCTCAAAAATAATTGTTGAATGAAGTTTAATAAATGTACAATGTGCATAATGCATATATCTATTATTAATTTAGATTCTGATTTCTGAGCGAAGCGATGAATGTGTTGATTTTACAATAATGTATGTTTTTTATTTTTTTATTTTTGTGTCTGTATACATGATAAGTAGCCGAAATAATGTTTTCTTCAACAGTATCTTTTTTGATGTAAATTTGAATCTAGTTGGTGCTTCGAGAGGTCATTTTTTAAAATTCCCAACAGTTTTCAAAAGCGCAGGGAAAAACAAAAGAGAAATTATTAAAAACGGAAATTTTTATGCGAAATCTGTTTTCAACAAAATCGATTTTGGTTTTTGGTCTAACTCTAGTTGGTGTATGAACGTAGATACATGAAATTTTCACTGAATATTTATATTGCCATTTTCTATACATGATAAAGTTTTTAAAATATTTTGACTTGTTTTGAACTGTTTGCAGAAATATTCAGTTTCCAATATTTTTAGTTTTATTTTCTATGAATGTCAATAAAATTACTACTACTAATATATTGTTTCAATGGCAGATGAAAAATATTAAAAATCCGTAGTCATAATTTTTTTTATAAGCATATAAAGTTCAAATATTGACAAAATATACGTACAAATGACGAAAATTTGCAAATTATTTATAGTTAGAAATTCATAAAAAATTTTCTTTTTAAATTTATGATATGATAATTTAATACAAGATTCATCATAAGTTTGTCTACTTTTATCAAAAAAAAATGTCTACAAGAAAGTCAAGTTCAATTATTATGAGCGTTGGAAGTTACAACATTTACAACATTGGATATTTACTCTATTTCTCATGTAGTGATTTTCTTATTTTGTTGTGAATAAAAAACAAATTTCTGTAGATGTATGGAAATTTCATTGAATGTTTATATTCTAATTTTCTACAACAAAAAATTTTGAAAATATTTTGACTCATTTTAAGCTGTTTGCGGACAATTTAAAATTTCAATTTTTTTTGTTTTTTTTTTTCATAAATGTTATTAAAATGTTACTTCTTGGACCAAAACGCGTGAAATTTAATACAAGGCTCTTGATATATTGTTAAATAGGCACAATTTTTTTCATAAGCATTTTATGATCGAATTTTGACGAAATTTATCAAATTTAAAATTTAAAAATTATTTATTAGTCAAAAATGTATAAAATGTTTAACTTTTATAGCTCAGGATTACAAATTTAAAACAAAGTTCCATTTAAGTAGTTAATTTTGTTACCAAAAAATCTGAATATACATAAACACAGGTTTTTTAAAGTTATTTTATGGTCAAATTTGGACGAAATTACATATTAAATAACCAAGAATAACGATTTTAGTAATTACAATATAAATATAGGTAATATAAAATATCCACACAAACAAACCATCTCAGCTCAGAATCGTTTTTCGTATACAATAGTCAATAATATTATATCATTGAATTAAAATGTAATACCATCCATTAAACAATAAACAGTGAGATCCATTTGTATCATACCTACTGTACAGCAGAGCCATATCCACTGACCAGCTTTTTTAAATATTTTATTATTTTTTAAGGTTTTAGGGGTAGCATAATTATGTTCCCCCAGCATATAACTTCAAAATACATATAACTATTTATGTTAAGATTACAAATTTAAGTTGGGTTTTGGGTACTTAAAAATAATTTTTTTTTTTAAGAAATATCATGGTTTAAACTAGTACAACTGAGTATTAGTTTCAAATAATTGTAGACAATTAATATATTTATGATTTTTATATTTATTGTCATTACCCATCTAAATTCACATTTAAAATTCTGTGATGAGTGTATTAGTTTTAGAATAATTTGTTTTTTGTATTAATTATTTTTTTGCGTCGGTCATCACTCGGGCAGCAAATATGCTTTAGTCATTAATGTTGAAAGGGGTTTCAGGTTAGTGAATTGATCTAGTTGGTCAAAAGTATGAAATTTCTATTACATTTTAAAATAATCTAAAAACTAAAAAAAGTAACGAAAAACAGTAGTATTATTTACACTTTACCAGTTTTCAACAAAATCAATTTGGTTATTATATTGTAATTTCAAAATGTATAACTGTAAATCTTTGATAGTTTCAGAAAATATTTATGTTAGCATTTACTGAACCTGGTATAATTTTCAAAATATTTTTCTATCTTTAAAGCTATTACTAGACATTTTAAACTTTCGATTTTTTTGGTTTTGTTTCTCAGTCAAAAAGATTGATAACTTGATAATGGAATACTCAAAAGTATAATTATACTCATAAGGTTCCTCATAAGTTGTACATATAGGTGATACTTTCAATTTAAACATTTCGATAATACATTGGCAGAATTTTATTTTTTAAGCACTAAATTAAATTGTTGACAAAATTCATTAAAATCACGACCAATTGCATACTATATAGGTACCTACTATAATACTACAGAGCAGAAGTTTCTCGATTTTGTTAAGTTATTATTTTTTTTTTAAATTTATTACGCGAATAAAAAAAATAATAATGCTAACTGCTAATAGCCTTTTCTTTTATATTTGTTACACGTACTGTATTATAATATAAGTTACATTTAGCACTTAGGTGCATAAATATATTATATATTATATAATAACATAATATTGTATTAACTTTATACTGTTTTAGTCGATGATAATAAAATTTATTGACTATCAAAAATTGGAGAAAGTTGAAGTGGGTGGACTCATGGGCAGTTGGTATGGCCCAATGATTGAAAACATGTATCTTCGGTTTACAAAGTACATGGAAAAATTGGTTTCTATCGCTTACGACCCATTGGACTTATTAAGCGATGTGAATAACGCCTTGTTTGTGGAGGACTACAATTTCTATTTGGACATGTCGGACGATATTGACAATCGTTTAGCCACTGTCTCAAAAGTTTGTTTTGAAAACATCGACAACTCAATGTCATTTCATAAGGTAAATTTACTTTATTTTTTTTTCTAAAATATACTAATTTACACTGACCTTAGAAAATATTACTCAAAATATTAATATTAATAATTATTATATACTTTTTGTGAAGTACTGACGATTTACGAACACATTTTTTGAAACGTTAATAGTTATTATACAAGTAGTATTTTATTTAAAATGATGTGAAGAAGAACTTTTAATTTGTATTTGGTATCTATATCTACCTACCTACTTGTATTACGACTTTAAGTTTAAAATGGTTATAAAACACGTGAAAAATCTAAATCAGTTAAATGAAAAGTGCAAGATACCTTGTAGTCTCATTTCTACATTTTTACAGTCGTAGACGATGGACTATGATTCATAGTTACCTTAAATTTACAGTTTTTAATGATATTTGGTTCGGCCGTGTTGAGTCGACCTATCGTAGCGGCTGCCGTGGAAAAACATTACGAAAAAGTTTTGGATCTACTGGACCAGGATTTGGCCCGAGAGTTTGTTAGTATCAACACTTAGATCATGGGTTCTCAACCTTTTGAGGTCCACGCCCCCTTTCAAACTATTTTATATGTTCACGCCTCCCCCCCCTCACTACTATAATATTGATATATGCATAACATTTATATGTTAACTATACTTTAATGTTGGTTATTGGATTAATATGAATACAACTTCAATGACGTTTTTTTAATATCAAATGAATTTATTTGCACAAAAAAAATATATTATTATTATTTAAAAACTATTAAAAACAAAATTATAAACTGAAACAAGTACGTACGGCACGAAAGCGACGACACAACTAAATACTAACAATACAAAATTATAGAAATTATCTCAAACGTTGTACAAGACTATTAGAGTAATCGTAATATTTATTTACGGGTCACCAAAACTTGTTCTTATCGCGTCGAGTGGCGGTTTTTCGCCGAAACAATGCTTATATTAATACCGTAATTGTTATACGATAAAATCGTAATAATCGCTCGGTGTATAATGTATATCTACTAATCGACCGCGGAGGCGACCAACACACCGGCAAGGTACGGCGTAGAAAATGGCAACGTTTTCATTTTTCGTGTTTTTTTTCAACATTTTCACGCCCCCCCTGAAATTTTGTCACGCCTCCCTAGGGGGGCGCGCCCCCCAGGTTGAGAACCACCGACTTAGATGATTTTGATGACTACCTAATATTATACTGATTTAGTAGTTGAAAATTGAAAACATTTTTCCCGCATGTCTTTAGAAAATTATCGACCGTTTATTGGGAACGGCGATGGATACCGAAATCGAGAAAAGTGACTATTACGAAATGCGTTTCATACCAGAAGAAATGGATCTAGAGTACCCACTCGTTGCTAGAGCGATGATGTGGGGGAACTCACGGATAAATAATCGATTGTTAGAAGATTTAAACATTATTCGGTCTTTTGACTTACCGTAAATATTACATAATTTAATACATTGTTTATATTTTTACATATTATTGCCATTGTTTATAAATACTAGTATTTATAATCAATGTTATTGCTTACTGTGCAATAGTGCACTGACTTCTTTACAACACGACTACACGAAAGCAGCAACTCGCGTTATTAAAATAATTTTGTTTCAACATTTTCTCGGTTAAAAAATTAACATGGCCTATATGTTTAGGGGAAGTCTGCAGTATTTCGTTACCTATATATTTATCAATTATTATAATACATAATTAGTTTTGAACTTTAATATCGAAAACGACAAAAACATTTTATTTTGTATTCGTATTATTCGGACTTGGTCATCTAGTATAATATATTATATAAATCTGTTTATTTGTAATACTATAATATTAAACAATTACAAATTATTCAATTAGCAATAAATAAATGTAGGTATAATTGGTATAAGCTATTAATAACTGCATTGATATGTACAAATTTTACAACGCCTTCATTTACACCGATATAATTATATAAATAATAATACACTATTTAATTCGACATGTTAGCTTAAACCAGTGGCGTATACGGAGGATTTTTCAATGGGGGGTCGGGTTTGAAAATGAATTACAATTTTATTTATATATTGTCCAGCTATTTCGAATCAAATTTGATCTAGTTGGTACTTTTGGGAGGTCGAAATTGAAAAATCTCAGTACCATCTTCGCTTGGATCGTATTTAATTTATTTAATTTTTTTTTCTAAAAATGTCCATAGAAAATTATTTGTTCAGTCAAAAAGTTTATAAATGTATCTATATTACATAAGTTTTTATTATAGTTAAAATATAAACGATACATAAGCATAATTATTTTTATATTTTTTATAATATTTAAAGTTTGACAAAACCACAGTTCATTTGTAGCTCAAAACTTGTAGAATATTATATTTGTATTGCTAAAGCTTGAACATTTAATAGAAGGTCTCTCAACTCTCATAAAAGTATAGTTCATACTTTTACCAAAATATTACTGGTATTTTTAGGAAAATTGGTATGCAAATGCAATGTTTTTGGAAAAATGAATTCATTCTGGGGAGACGTTTATGAATTTACGTTTTGCCTACAAGTTAATGACAGTTGAAACTTAATAAATATATTTTTTTAAAGTAATAATAACACGGTTAATGGGGGGGGGGGGATTCAGCACATTAGCCTCTCCCTTCGTACGCCACTGGTTTAAACCTAATAAAAGGCTTAATTTTGAAGCAAATAAAATAATCTAGTTATGATTTTAGAGTCATAGCAACAAGATTATTTAAAAAAATTAAATTGTTTTAAGAAAACAAAAAATTAAAAAATTTAAAACATACCAAAACTGTTTTCGCGGGGGAAAGAACCGAGAAGGCTACAGTAAAAATTAAGAAACGGCATTTTCATCATATAAAAAGGAGAACTTTCGCTGTTTTTAATTTTTCGATATAGGTAGGAACTTCAAAAAAAGTTATTAATGTTTGAAAAACACAAACAAATAATGGATTTTGGAAACAATAAAAACTTTTTTCGTAATATCAAAAATAATAACGATATTGCACACTTAAAGTTCTTCTTTTTAAGTGGTGAAAATTTCGTTTCTTAGTTATTACTGTAGTCTCCTCTGTTCTTTTCCATGCTAAAACAGTTTTTGTTATGTTATGTAGGACCGAGACAATACATGCGGGTGTAGCGTCCTCTTAAACATATTCTAAATATCAGAATTTGAATAAATGTTTACCTATACTATTAAAAAGAAAATGTGAGTGAGCATGTTTAAAAAATCACTCTATATTATACTATTACCTATAGGTATAGATAATAGATATATTTATAAGAAATACGTTTTTTCTATTTATTTCGAGAATTTTTTAACACTTTATACTTTATTATAATTAAGATAATTAATATATTTGCATTATTGAATGAAAGCATAGACACATTGATAAGTATTTATTAAATATAGAAAGTTAGTGTTGTATTTAATGACCACATTAACATTTTCTATCAGAATCATGAAAACTCCAAGAGGAAATCAAATCAATATAAAGGTTGAGAAATTAAAGGATAAATTTAAAAATTATTTAAGTCCTTTATTTGAGGAATGGAAGCGTGTTGTACCACTTCAGATACAAGAAAAAATTGTGCAACCACTATTTACGATTAACAAAGATAACACAATCGGTCTAAACTTTTCTGAAGAAGTACCTTATTTTTTTTTGTTTATAATCAATAATTATCATTCACTGATTATTTTTATTTATATTTTTATAAAAAGTTGGATGCCGCAATTAAAGTAACCAGATACATTATACTCTGTAATTACAATTTCAAAAATCCAATCTTGACAATTGGAATAGATGAAATACCAGATGAAGCAATTAAGCTCTATAAGCGAGAAAAAATGATTTTGACATATAAAAGAGATATCGAAGAAATTGTTAAATGGTTAGTGATGTTATTTAAGTTTTTAGTTATTACATTTAGTACTCTCAAAATGTGAAAGCATTTGTCAATAATAAAATATATTGATTTGATTACTTATATTTAAAGTACGTACCTACCTGCTTACTTAAAAATATATTAAATTATTAAAAATAAAACTTTTATAGTTATAACTTATATGCAAGTTTCATACAATTGTATTATTTTAATGACACAAACATTTTCCAAACATCAAACTTTTCACCAAATGATGTTTAAAAGGACTTGCCGGACTATTTATTGGTAGCACACTATTGGTTCATTAAATGTAAAGTGATTGTTCATGCGACCCGGCATTAAAGTATTATACCACAGAATAGATTAAATCTATAAATCTATTAAATATATTAATTTAATCTATTCTGTGATCATACTATTACTTGTTGGGCTGAATTTTTCCTTTATCAAAAAGTACATCCTTTAAAAATGATTTTTAATTTGTTATCGAAATTCAAAATTATGTTCCAATAAAAAATTCTGATATTAAATATTAGTTTGTTACAAAATGACATATTTAATTGGTATTATATAGGTATAATATGCTGAGAACTGAAACTCATCCTACAGAATTACAGTTAATTATTCAAGAAATCGAAAATATTGATAAGCTTATTGACGACGCTCAAAACTATGTCACGTGGAATTCGGAAGGTGAAAATGTTTTTTAAAATTATTATATCTTATTTATAACTAACTATAGTACGTATCATATTAGATAATAACTAAATAAATATTATATTATCATATTATAAATAGATATTGCTTACTTAAGTGAAAATGATTTGTACGAAGAAACAGAAAATGAAGAGTCCATGTCACCTGTATCGTTACAAAGTACAATTAGCACTATTCATAGTTTAGTTAAAAATGTTTACGAGCGTGTAATGCAAACCCATGAAAATTTCCAAAAAATAATTACTCTAAGTAGTCAATGGATTAATAAGCCAATGTATGTGCGTGATAAGAATACAAAACGTATAACATTTGGCAACAAGTTGACTGAGAAGAAAATCGCTAGGTACGCTGAAGTGCGAGACGCTAGTATAAAGATACAACAATTGCTCATGGAAGATCTTTTATTATTTCACAACGTGCCATTATTGGATCCAAATTTGAGTAAGTAAACTTCAACACATTTATCTTTAAAATGTTAATGACATCGACGTATGGTCTGTTTTTAAGTAGATACATATTAAACTCTGTTTCATAAATATTATTTAATCGATAATGCCTCTAAATAATATTAAGCTTAGATAGCAAACGTTAAAGGTTAACATGAGATATAAATATATATATAATCGTATACTTATACATATATTTAATTTGATGTCCGAGAAGAACAGGATAACGACAACAACAAAATCTTTGTAAAGAAGAAATTAGGTATTTAAGAATAATTATTTATGAAACAGTTTAATAGAAATATTTAAAAACAGGTTATGTTTAAGTCACTAACATTTTATAGATAAATGTGATAAATTATAAGATAGGTACCTACATTAAAAATAAATTATTTTAGAAGAAATATTGGAAGAAGAAGTAGAAGTAGAAGACAACAACTATGAAGAAGAAACAATAGATGACATAGAAATGACAGAAACTATTTTAGAAGAATTTATTGAAGGAGAAGCAGAAGAAGAACATTACGAAGAAGCAGAGGATGAATATTATGGAGAAACAAAATTAGATTACATACATATTCAGGCAGAAATTATTTTATCGGACATCGACAGAAAGTTAATGTGGGATAAATATAAATACTTTGTTGATGAAATAGTATTTACTGGCTTACAAGATGCAACTCTTTGCAGGTATGAAATACAAATAATTAAATTATAAAATATTACAATTTCAAAAGTTTTTAACTGTGTGAAATAAACACATTATAAAATAGTCAGTATATTGATGTAAGGATATATTTCTTATTTTCAAAGTATAATGAAGTACCTATTTATGGGTATGTGAAAAAAAAATCATTCATATAATAAATAGGTACTCTTCATTTTTAATCTAGTGAATCCTAATACTTAAATCATTACATAGTATATCAATACGTTTTAAGTTACTGGGTTTTTGCCATAATATTATATTTCACTATTTTACCATTACTAAAATTATATTTTATATTGGAATATAAAATGTAAAATAATTATTTATCCAAACCTAAAATATTCACTAATTTTAGATTCTGAGCGGAGCGATGAATGTATTGATTTTACAATGATGTGTGTTTTTTTTTTAATTTTTTTTTTTTTTTATTTTTGTGTCTGTCATCACGTTTTAGGACAGAAAAAATGCTTCGATTTTCTTCAATAGTACCTTTTCTGATAGGAAAGTGAATCTAGTTGGTACTTTGGGGGTCAAAAGTCAAAATTTCCCAGTAGTTTTCATGAGCGCCTGGAAAAACAAATGAAAAATTATGGGAAAAACGGGAATTTTTACGGAAACCAATTTTCGACAAAATCGATTTTGAGTTAGAAATTCATAAAATTTTTTCTTTTTATATCTAAAGTTTGAAAATGTGATACAAGAATCCTTATAAGTTTGCCTAATTTTATCAATAAAAAAAAGTTTATAAGCAAGTCATAATAAATTTTTATGAGCATTTTAGTTTAAATTTTTACAAGATTACATATTCACTCGATTTCTCATGTAGCAATTTTCTTATTTTGTTGCAATTCAAAAACGAATAACTGTAGATGCATGAAAATTTCACTGAATGTTTATATAAGCATTTTCTATACACCATCTAATTTTGAATATATTTTGAATCTTTTTGAGCTGTTTACGGACATTTTCAGTTTTCAATTTTTTTAGTTTTTTTTCAATAAATATCAATAAAGTTTTATCTGTTGGGCCAAAAAGTGTAAAAATTTAATACAAGGATCCTGATATATTAATACAATATCAGTTGAAAAATATTAAAAATACATAGGCACAATTTTTTTTTATAAAGCATTTAAAGTTCGAATTTTGACCAAATACATCAAAATCTCAAAATTATAAATTATTGTAATTAAACAATTATAAAATGGTCAGTTTTTATAACTAAGGATTGAAAATTCAAAATAAAGATTCTAATAAAATATAGTACATACTGTAATCAAAAAATCTAAAAATATATAAACACAGTTATTTTTTATAGACATTTTAAATTCCAATTTAGACGAAATTACATATTAAAATCAATTTTAACGAGTACAAGTATATATTATAATATTTTTCTAGCATCACTGATAATTTTATGTTAATAATTAAATAATATGAATAATATTAATTCAACTTAGCAGCTACCGTAAAATAACAATATCAATATAATTTCAAATATCCTAGACTGACATACCGTCCCTGCTCAGAATCGTTTTTCGTATACAATGATATATCATTGAATTCAAATTTAATACCATCCATTATACAGTGATCTACTTGTAACCTACTGTACAGCAGAGCGACATCCACTTGACTCCCTTTTTTTATTTTTCAATTATTTTAGGGAATCTGTAGTTATGTTTTATTTGTGTATACAAGTATTTACAATAATTTAAAATAATGATCTTAATCCATTACAGGCAGTATCTATATTTTGTGCACAAACATAAAAGACTAATTTTTTTTTAAATATTTACAGTCTCAAGTATATTAACGATGAATTAACAATTCCAAATGGATCTTTAGCAATATTTATTGTTGTATACCTTCTCGATAGTAATAATTTCCCCCGTTTTTCACCTAATCTGGAAATCGATGATGAACCGAATTTCTATGGATTATTTACTTCTTTACTTGAAGACATGATTGAAATGGGTTTCTACATGGAAAGAATTGCTGATAGTTATCCACCATATAATGTAAAAATGCTGATATGGCGTATACAATATATATTTAAATATAATTTTAAATATCAAATTGTAGGTAGATATTAGAAATGTTGAAAAAGTGGTAGAATATATAGATAACATACTTGATCAAGTAAAGATTACAACCAATAAGGTAAGAGTAAATCTTAGCTAATTGTATTTATTACCTATATATTATTTACAAGATTAATTTCTATTTTGGTTTTCCTATTTTAGGCTCTTGAATATATTGTGCAGTACCAAGATTATTCTATGATATGGCTAACCAATCAAAATAATGCATTGTCATCTTTTCTATTATATGGCAGAGATCTATCATTGGAAGAACAAGAAATTCAATATGACGTTGATGAAGACGGAAATCCATTAGTAATGCATTCTTCCCCAAAACTGATGGATTTTCAAAACAAAGTATTCACAACAAACATATATATATATATTTAATTAGTTATATAAAATATATTTAAGGTTGAATATTATATTTTATTTAGATTAACGGGTTTGATAATATTTATCAAATAGTTGATAAAATAGATGAGGTCATGACATTTGATTTTTGGTTAACTATTGACATTAAACCATTTAAAAAGGATCTTTTAAAACTAATTACGAGTTGGTCAGATTTATTTAAAACCTATTTGGTCAACAAAGTGGTGAACAGGTATAATAAAATAATCCTGATTAAGATATTATTTTTCTATCTATATTTTTTAAATTATCTAGTTTGCGTTCGTTACGAGATTTCACAGTAGAAACTGATATCGGTCTTTTAAAACCATTAGAAGAAGGGGACTATGAAGGTCTAGTTAAAATCATGGGACATTTATTTAATGTTCGAGAGAGGCAAGATGAATATGATTCAATGTTCGAGCCAATAGGAGAAATATTACATCTACTGAAGGTGTATGACGTAGAAATGCCAGAAGATGTATACATTTTGAAGCAGGTATGATCATTATTGTATTATAACTATACAGTAAGGAAATAAAATCCAATACATTTACTATAGATAATTTTCTTATCACTTAGTACATGTATAACATTTACTTTTTAACTGATTTTCACAATGTCTACCATAAGAAACAGATAATTTTGTTTTTCATTAAGATTCTGAATGAACCAAGGAATGTATTGTTTTTACAATGACCCGTTTTGTATTTAATTTTCGAGCACAAAAATTGTTATATTTGGATAAAGTTTTGGTATCAAATTGGATATAATTAGAATTAGAGAGGAGAGGATAAAACGGAATTAAAAATATTTTTATTGATAGTTGGAAAAAACTACCCAAAACTAGCTGGGAAACAGGAAATATTAAAAGAAAAACTTGATTATTTATTTTTATGTTGATTAATTGATTATAGTTACTTGGTTGGAAAGCTTGGACATTTAGTACAAGATTCCTAATAAGTTTTTCTTAAAATATTGTATATGTTTAAATACAATTTGAATTTGTGTTTGAAGTTGTCTAAATTGGATATTTAATCAATATATGACATTTTTTTCTTAAATGGTTTTAGTTATTTTTATGTAATACAGAAATATTAATTGCAGATACTTTAAACATTCCCAGCAGTGCCTAAAAAAATGTTTACAAAATATTAATTAATTAAAAGGCACTTCAAAAATAAAATTTTGGTTATTAAATTATTTATTTATTTTATTTTATTAAAATATAAACGCCAAACAGTAGTTACAAAAAAGTACAAATACATCTTAAATCTAAATAATAATCAAACATTTTATAAATGAATAGCATCTCATAAAATGTTTAAAGAAGAAAACGGGACCAATATGTTATTGTCAATTAATATTGCAGTTCATTTTGAAAATATTTATATAGGTTCCGTTAATGCCTGGTCTCTAATTATGATTATATATTTTATTATTTCAACAATAATATAGATACATTAGAAAATAACACTTTTACAATAAATTACATTTAAATTAAATTTTTTTTAAGGAATTACCGGAGAAATGGAGTACAACTAAGAAAAATGCTTTGAACGTCAAATCTCAAGTAATTCCTTTAATTCAAATAGAAGGATCAATCATAATCGGGAGAATAATTTTATTAAACGTGCGTGAAACATTTTTCAAAATGAACTTTGTAAAACAGGCTCAATTTAAGTAAGCATTAAGTTTTTATTTATAATTTAAAGTTTCATGTCAATATACTACAACTCATAGTCAATTTGTATTTAGTGCAAATTGTGAAAATCCTTACATAGAGATTGATAATGCAAATCATTCTTTAATGGAATTGGAAGACTTGCACGATAAATTACTTTCTCAAGCTGTATTATTTGAAATACCACAACCAGAACCAAATATATTATTATCAACTAAAAAAACTTTACGTCTCAATAAACAGCTGTGGGATTTTGTGAACCTTGTAAGAGGTTGGATAGATGTGTGGAAATCGACATTGTGGAATAATGTAGACACCGAGTATATGGATATGGAACTTAAACGGTTTGCAAAAGAATTAAAAGGTATTACATTTTTACATTTAAAAATGTTTTAATATATTTTTTCAACAACTATAATAATTTATTTTTATTTTAAGTAATGGATAAAATTATTCGCGATTGGTCAGTATATGTATACATTGAAGACTTGATAAAAACCATGATGACGTCTTTGCGAGCATTAAGTGAACTGCAAAACCCAGCAATGAAAGAACGCCATTGGGCCGAACTTATGAATGTTACAAATGTAATATTATTCGAGTTTTTTATTTATACAATATACATTGTAATTTGATTTATTAATATTAATATAATGCATTTTACCATTAAATTATTCCAGGTTATGTTTTCTATTGAGAAAACAACAACATTAAATGATTTAGTATCTCTTAATTTACATGTGTATGAAGATGATATAAAAAATATTGTCGATAAGTCTGTAAAAGAAATGAGTATGGAGAAATCCTTGAAAGAGTTTACTGAAATATGGAATACAATGTCATTCGAGTATCAGCCTCATCCTAGGACAAAAGTTAATTTGCTTAAAGTCAGGGAAGAGATAATAGAAGTCTTAGAAGACAATCAAGTCCAATTACAAAATATGCTAAGCTCTAAGTTTGTTGGATATTTTTATAACGAAGTGTCGAGTTGGCAATCAAAGTTAAACACAGCTGATCGAGTAATAAACTTATGGTTGGAAGTACAAAGAATATGGGCTTATCTGGAAGCAGTATTTATTGGTTCTGGTGACATACGGATACAATTACCAGAGGATACGAGGCGATTTGAATTACTTGACAAAGAATTTAAGGTGAATGAAAAAATAAAATATAACAATCAATAATAATGAAAGTTGTTTGAATTATGTTGAATAGGCATTACTAGTGGATATTAGAGCTAATCCAAACGTTATAAAAGGTACTAGTAAACCTGGATTGTACAATAAACTTGTTAATATACAAAATGAGCTGTTTAAATGTGAAAAAGTGTTGGCACAATACTTGGAAACGAAACGTTTAACTTATCCAAGGTTTTATTTTATATCATCGGCCGATTTATTGGATATACTATCAAATGGGAATAATCCGGAGTCCGTTTGCAAGTAAATTAAATTAGTGTATATTATTATTATTTTTATACAATTATTAATTTAACAACCAGTTTTATTATAAAATAAATAAATAAATAATACATTTAAATACAATCACAGACATTTGATCAAGTTATATGACTCAATGGCAAAAATAAAGTTTATTAAAGATAAATTAGGGGTTGGCATGTATGCCAAGGATGGTGAATACGTTGAGTTTGATGGAAATTGTGAATGTTCTGGACAAGTAAAAAATTACAACAAATCTCAGTTTTATATTTTTAATCAATCAAAAATTATTTACAATTATTAGGTCGAAAAATGGCTAAATAAATTGACTGATATAATGCGTTCATCAGGCCGTCAGTACTTTAGCAAAGCAGTAAGATCTTATGATGAGAAACCAAGAAGATTATGGATATTTGATTACCCTGCCCAGGCAGCTCTATGCGGTGTTCAAATATGGTGGACTGCTGAAACTAACGATGCCTTTGCTCAGCTTGAAATAGGTCATGAAAACGCACTAAAAGAATACAACAAAAAACAAGTAATTTTAACTTCCTCTCATAAATGTTGCACTATTTAAATACTAATAAATTTGTTTGAGCTAAGTTCAAGAATGCTCAATGCTCTCATATTTTTAGATATTATACTTTAATTGGCGGCGCATGTGCACTCTCGCCGACCGTCAACACACACAAACATGTGTAGTATAATATAGTGTACTATATATCTTTGGTATATAAGTATTGTTCCGTTCTTCAAACAGTGTGAACGTATTGTTTGTCATTATATTTATTATTGCGAGGACACAAATCACTTTCAATTTTCATATTATTATTATTATTATTGTTTGAGTGCGAATCACCTTATATTGTAACTTTTATTATTTTAAGTGTAGGTATCCACTTTTAGGATAGGGACCCAGATAGCTAGTTTGCGCTCCACTACCATTGTAGTGAATTAGTACATAATATTATATTATATTACATAATTTTTTCATTTAATCATATGAACTATTCAACTTCCAAATAGCTGTATTTTTATCTGTTGGGCCAGAAGGCAGAAAGACTATTTATTGTTTTATTCTCCTTGTAGAATAAGAGGTTAAACTGATTATATTATGAATTTATATTTAATCATAATCTGTTATATAGGCAACTGGGAAAGCATATTATTATTATTATTATTATATATACCCAACCCAAACATATTATGTTTTCAGATAGTGCAGTTGAATGAACTTATCGATTTACTATTGGAAGACTTGACCAAAGGAGACCGACAAAAAGTGAACACAATTTGTACTATTGACGTGCATTGCCGGGACGTAGTGGCCAAAATGATTCAACAGAAAATTGAAACTGGTTTAGCTTTTCAGTGGCAGTGTCAATTAAGACACAGGTAACATAATATTATATACTTAATTTTGGAATCTAAAAATAATTGTGTTTTATAAAAGATGGGATTTAAAAGAGTCAGATTGTTTTGCCAACATTTGTGACGCGCAATTTCGGTATTGGTATGAATACTTGGGAAATACTCCTAGATTGGTTGTGACCCCCTTGACCGATAGATGTTACATAACGTTAACACAGGTAATTTTTGCTACATCTTGATTGGGTCGGAAAGGAAATTTAAGTGTATATTTTTAATAATATAATAAAATACAATTAATCAAGTCATTTTATGTTGTATAATTACATTTAAATTTCATATTTGTGCTTTATAATAGTCGTTACATTTGATAATGGGTGGAGCTCCTGCCGGACCAGCGGGTACCGGTAAAACTGAGACAACCAAAGATTTAGGAAAAGCTATAGGAATGATGGTCTACGTTTTCAATTGCTCTGAACAAATGGATTTTAGAGTGAATTAATAATATTATATATTCCTAAATAAAATATTTTGCTTCCTATTAACATAAACATTATATCATGTTTATATTTTTAAAACAAAATCTCTCTATTCTAGTCATGTGGTAATATATACAAAGGCCTTGCTCAAACTGGCGCTTGGGGATGCTTTGATGAATTCAATAGAATATCCGTAGAAGTGTTGTCCGTGGTAGCGACTCAAGTTAAATCTGTATTAGACTCCATTAAAGCAAAAAAGAATACATGTTTTCTGTTGGGTGATAATGTTAATCTTATTCCAACCATTGGTATGTTTATTACCATGAACCCTGGATATGCAGGAAGAGCAGAACTTCCTGAGAATCTTAAAGCATTGTTCAGGTAAGTTAACAAATATTTTCTAGCATTTATGCCATTTCATGCTTGTTAATTTAAAATGTATTTATACAGGCCTTGTGCTATGGTGGTACCAGATTTTGAATTAATTTGTGAAATAAACTTGATTGCTGAAGGATTCCAAAATGCAAGGTTACTTGCTAGAAAATTCTTGACGCTATATTCGCTCTGCAAAGAACTTCTATCCAAACAAGATCATTACGATTGGGGTCTAAGAGCTATTAAATCATTATTAGTTGTTGCCGGATCGTTGAAGGTGACAATTTAATTATGATACTACAGTTCTAATACCTATAAGTTACAATTTAAATAATTGCTTGGACATTTTTATTTATTATGTTTTCTATAGAATCTTTTATAACACAATTATCTGTATTAAGCATTCCATACATGATCAATATTATTGATATGGCCATATGGGGTAATGGGCCGTTTAAATTAAATTATAGCCTGCGAGTCGCAACTAGTGACACGAAAAATGGGTGGTGACTGTCACTAACCTAGCAGCCATTTCATCTCAGTGGTTATCATAAATGTTGGGGACTGGGAATAGTTACATGTGGTTCATGGTTACAGTAGCTGGTTTAGTTTGAGAACCTACGGTTAACCTATGGGCGGTCTATGGCCAACGGTTGACGAGGGTCACCAACCATTTTTCGTATCGAGGACTAATATGAAATTATATTAAGCATTATGTATCTTAAAAGATTTATAAATATGCATATTTGTCTTAAGGTAAATATTTTACAATTATCAGATTTTAATTTTAGCGAGCAGATAGAAATCGTCCTGAAGATGAAGTTTTAATGCGAGCTCTTCGAGATTTCAACACTCCAAAAATTGTAACTGAAGATACTACTATATTTATGGGACTTATCGGTGATTTGTTCCCTGCGTTAGACGTGCCACGAAAACGGGATTTAGAATTTGAAAAGCAAGTTCGTCAAGCTGCAATTGACTTGAAACTCCAGCCTGAGGATAATTTTATTCTTAAGGTCCTTAAATATCATAAATTATTATACAGAACATCATATTAATGTAATATCAATTGTTAATTTTGTCCACGCAGGTAGTGCAACTAGTGGAGTTATTAGAAGTTAGGCATTCAGTTTTCATAATTGGCTTGGCCGGTACGGGCAAGTCTGAGGTGTGGAAAACGCTGTATAGAACTTATGCAAACCTGAAATTTAAACCATATTTCAATGACATTGAACCGAAAGCAGTAACTAATGACGAGTTATTTGGCGTCATTAGTCCGACTACCAGAGAATGGGTAGATGGTAAGTGTTTGTGGACCAGTATAATTTTTGCGTGTAGTTGTAGTAAAATGGTATATTCGAATAGGATTATTTTCTTGCTTGATAAGAGATCAATCACAAATGACTGGTGATGGATCCAAATGGATGGTAATGGACGGTGACATAGATCCTATGTGGATTGAGTCGCTAAACACAGTGATGGACGACAATAAGGTAAGAAATGCTTTCAGTATTTCATGATTATTATATAGGTATACCGTATGCTATGAGTAATAAATGGGCTTACATTAACACATGTGTACGAAGTCTGTTGATATAATGTATACATTACAGGTCTTGACGTTGGCGAGTAATGAACGTATTGCCCTGACACCGACAATGCGTCTGCTGTTCGAGATATCCAATTTACGGTCCGCCACGCCAGCCACTGTTTCCCGGGCTGGTATACTCTATCTAAACCCTACGGATCTTGGGTGGAATCCGTATGTTGCTAGTTGGATTGACACTAGGAATAATGCAACCGAAAAAGCCGCTCTTCTGGTACTGTTTGAGAAATATGTGCCCATCTGTTTGGAAGCACTGAAAACAAAATTCAAAATCATAACACCCATACCGGAAATAACTCACATACAAATGTTGTGCACGTTACTCGATTGTCTTCTGACTCCCATCAATTGTCCCCCGGAAACCTCTAGGGATGTGTACGAAACATATTTTGTGTTCACTTGTCTTTGGGCTTTCGGTTCAGCAACATTTCAAGATCAGGTGCCTATGATTAGTATTATTTTTTAATATAGTTAACTCCATATTATACAATTAATAAAATTGTATTTAATATATTATACTATAATACCTCACATATTTATAATAATAACCACGTAAATTATATTTTGTGTCTTTGTGATCATATTGCTAAATTGGTAATTTACTATAGTTGATTGATTGGCGAGTTGAATTTTCTAAATGGTGGTTAACAGAGTTTAAAACTATTAAAATCCCATCATCAGGAAGTGTGTTCAATTATTTCATCGACCCTGAATCAAAACAGTTTCTTCCATGGTCAGATCTTGTATCATCATTTGAGCTTAATCCAGATATACCTCTACAAGTAATAATTATGTTATTTTATTAAAAAAAAAATAATTATTATATTAGGTATATCATACCAATTGAGAAAATTATGATTACAAATAACAATGTTCTTGAACCTTATACTTTTAGATACTGTTAGTGTCCACGTGTCTCATAAATTATGATATTTAAAATTTTTGGGTCTTGGCCCTTTTTATAATCAATTATATTTACTACTTATAAATTATAACTATTTACAGCAAACACTTGTAAACACAATAGAAACAACTAGGATTAGATATTTCCTTGACTTATTGGTTGATAAAAAAAAGGCAATCATGTTGGTCGGAGCTGCTGGTACTGGAAAATCGGTCATAATTAATGATAAACTCAAATCACTTTCTAATGATTTATATGCTGTTGCAAATGTACCGCTCAATTTCTATACAACATCTGGTACTTAAACTAAAAACTAAATTTTTACATATTTGTATTTATGATTAAAGGTGTTCACTAGAGTAATTATTTTTAACTTTCATTTTTAAGTACGTGTATAAGTACGCGTTTTGTAAATAAAAACAAGTAATACATAATTAGTAGTAAACTATAAACTCTTTGCTTATATTTGCATGGATATGAGTGATGACTTTATAGTTTTGTACTGCTAATTATTCTTTATAAAAATAATAAATGACTATATATTCAGAAATGGATCTCTTAAAGTACACAATAATCATACATATTACTAACACTTTATTATAAGTCTTAATATTATAATTCATCTTTACTAGAAATGTTACAAAAGATTTTGGAAAAACCATTAGAGAAAAAAGCTGGAAGAAACTTTGGCCCACCTGGTGGTAAAACACTAATATATTTTATTGACGATATAAACATGCCAGAAGTAAGTTAACATTTGATGTATAATATTTATTTTAAATTACTATTCCATGAATATTGATTATTACAATGACGATCAATCACTTGTATCATATAAGTTAACAAATAAATTTGAACTTATTATATTTTAATGATCTATAATAACATACCTACTACATAATTGTAATCTTTAAAAATAATATGGATAAAAATAGTTTACCAATTTGATTTAAAAATCTATTTAAATAGTTTATTTATAAGTTTTAACAAATCTTAAAATTGATTTTACAAATCCATAATAGCAATGGCTTTTACTTTTTTTGAAAGGTTGACCCTTATGGAACCGTACAGCCTCATACACTCATTAGACAATATATGGATTACAATCATTGGTATGACAGAACAAAGTTATGTCTAAAAGATATTCAAAACGTTATGTTTGCTTCAAGTATGAATCCAACTGCTGGAAGTTTTACTATTGATTCTAGACTGCAAAGACATTTTTATGTATTTGCTTTGGGGTAAGTCTTTAGGATTGCGTAAAGTTCTTGATTTATACATAATTTATTTTTTTCATTTTGTAATTATAATATTATGGACTTTAGATTTCCATCTCGAGATGCATTATACACAATTTACTCTTCGATTTTAACTCAACATTTAAAAAACCCAGTAAATAAATTCAACGGCACTGTGTTAAAATTAGGAGATTTAATTGTGCAGTTGGCAATCAATTTTCATGACAAAATTCTTTCAGTATTTTTGCCAACAGCTATTAAATTTCATTATATATTCAATCTTAGAGACATGAGCAATGTTTTTCAAGTAAAATTTTATTCTGTACTCCACTAAAAATAAGAAATCATTTATATTAATACTATAATTTCTTTTTATGAAAAAGGGAATCATGTTCACCACTGGAGAATGTGTCTCAACAACTAGTTCTTTTATTCGCCTCTGGCTTCACGAGACTAGTCGAATTTATGGCGACAAATTAATTGAAAAAAAAGATCAAGAATTATTTTCAAAAACAATTACTGAACAAATAAAGAAAACTTTTAGTGTAAGTATTTTTTAATATGTATTCTTTTATAACATAAAGTTAGTGTTTAATTTAAAAAATTCAAAAACTTTTTCATGCAGAACTTAGTAATTGAGGTAAGATCATTATATTTTACTGCGTATTTTACTAATAGTATATAACCCAATCTATTATTTGGGAAATATATAATAAGCACAGAATTTCAGTTTAAAAAACCCAACCTAGGTTTTATTTGCAAACTGATAATTTACTTTTAAGGGTTAAAAAAATAACAGTGAAAATACATTTTATAATATAATATTCATGATCAGAGAGGTATTCAATGTGATTTTAATTTTTGATTCAAGAAGACCAGCGGTTTTAACTTAAATCATTTAGGCACACATTAACACTAACATAATTACGATTTTTAAATTAAATAATTTAAATTATATATAATATTACAAGGAATATTTAAAAGTAAATTTAAGAGGTACCTATCTGTATCAACTTTCTCCAAGGAATTCACACAACTTGTGTGCATGCAGGTCATGTAAATGTGTGCGTAGTAAGTGACAATTAGTGTGAGTGACTGTGTATAAAATAAATAGCAGAGAGCGTTTCCACACGTGCATGTATATGTCATAATGTAGCACTTTATATACTAATTACAAATGTAAATTTTAGTAAAAAACTGAAACTTAGTTTTGTATTTCAAAATATAGCTTACTGAGTGACATTACAGTATGAACACTTATACAAATTGAAGAAAAGAAATGTATCTAGGATAGGAATCTCATTTCCGATATTTTATTTGTAATGTCCAATATTTTGCTCTAAAACTTGTGATCTTTTACTTTTTGAATTTAAATTATTAAGTTTAGTAACTAAAATGTCAAAAACTGACTTTTAAACAGGCATCGATTAACTTCTCTCCTACAATATTGATAATAGGTGTTTTTACTCTCAAACCACCTAATACACCATATTATTGGAAGTAAAAAAGTTAATTTTCATATTTTTCAATACTATCAGACCCCTTTACAAAACATTAAAAAAATGATTTTTTAGTTATTTTATACATACTTATATTCTGATTTTTAACATAATTAAATTAATACCATATTTATTATAAGATATGCCCTAGAAGAAATTATTGTATTGTATTATATTTTTATTATTATTTTTTTTTTTCAAAAAGCGTTATAAATTTAATCAATTACTATTATTTTTTCTTAAACTTATGTATACAGGATATTCCGGAAAATGAATACTTAATAAGCCCATTGATATATTCACATTTCGCGGACGGTATTGGTGATCAAAAGTATATGCCTGTGCGGTCGTGGCCCATACTGCAAAAACTACTAAATGATGCAATGAAATCGTACAATGAATTCCTGGGGGCTATTAATTTAGTACTATTTGAAGATGCAATGTCTCATGTTTGCCGGATAAATCGTATACTTGAACTTCCCAGAGGCAATGCATTGCTCGTTGGCGTGGGTGGCAGCGGTAAACAGTCATTGGCTCGCCTATCATCGTTTATATCTTCGCTAGAACCGTTCCAAATACAGTTGAGGGCTACATATGGCATTGCCGATTTGAAAGCTGATCTAGCCACCTTATACATAAAGGCAGGATTAAAAAATATTGGCATCATGTTTCTGATGACTGACTCTCAAGTGGCCGATGAAAAGTTCCTTGTGCTCATTAATGACATGCTGGCCAGTGGAGAGATTCCAGAGCTATTTGCCGATGATGAAATTGACAATATAATTCAAACCATCGCCCCAGAGGTTTTATAATAGTTGGAAGGTTAATAATGATGTTAAATTGACAATCTATAATTCTAGGTTAAAGCAACTGGTTTACCCGAAACAAAAGAGAACTGTTGGCATTTTTTCATCAACAAAGTAAGATCATTAATCAAGATTGTTTTGTGTTTTTCACCTGTTGGTAACACATTAAGAATTCGATCCAGACGATTTCCAGCTTTAGTCACTTGCACTTCTATCAACTGGTTTTACGAATGGCCTAAAGAGGCATTGGAATCAGTATCGTTTAGATTTTTAGGCGATTTGATTGAACTTCCAGTAAAACTAAAGAAACCAGTATCTTTGTTTATGTCCCACGTACATAGTTCAGTAAATGATATGTCACTAAGGTATTTAACAAATGATCGTCGATACAATTATACAACGCCAAAATCATTTTTGGAACAAATAAATCTCTACATGAAACTATTAGTGTCGAAGACCAATGATATTAAGTATGGGATATACAGATTCCAAAATGGTATTAAACAACTTTTATCATGCGCAGCTCAAGTAAGTTAAAATAAAATAAGTTATTTAAAATTTTTTAACAATAATGTTCACCGTTAACAATTTATTCAGTTGTTTTATTTTTTTATAAACATAGGTCGATGTTTTAAAAGTTGAATTAGATGTACAAGAGATCGAATTAACTAAAAAAAATACTAAAGCTGAAGAGCTTATCAAAGTGGTCCAGAAAGAAACAGAGAAAGTGAAGTATGAAAAATACAAAGGTATTACTATATTATTTTAAAATAAAATCAGTAGTTTGATATTAATGATTATTTTTTACAGCTGCTGAAGAAGAAGATAAAGTTAAATTGATTGAAGAAGATGTTGGTTTGAAACAACGGTTATGTGCCGAAGATTTAGAAAAAGCAGAACCAGCATTGGTAGCAGCACAAAGTGCTCTAGATACATTAAATAAAGTAAATCCACTATGTTGATAACCTTAAAAAAAGCTAAATGCATTGATAACTGTCGATAAATTAATTTATATAAAATATGTACAGTTATAAATTATAGTAGTTACAAAAAGACAATAATGCATAAAGATAAATTTAAAGAAAGAATAATTATATCCATACGTTATCTAAATATATTATAATTTTCAATTATAGTAAATTTAAAGTGTGTATATTTTCATGTGCATATAGATTACGTTAGGTTATTTAGTAAAATAATAACAACTGAATGTAAATATTTATAAAGTATATAATAAATTATATTATATTTGTATAATATTATGTGGTAGTTATATCAAACACTTAACTTATTTTTATTTAACGTTTTAGAATAATTTAACAGAATTAAAATCTTTTGGATCACCTCCGGTAGCTGTAATAAACGTATTATCGGGAGTTATGGTATTACAAGCTAAAAAAGGAAAAGTTCCGAAGGATAGGAGCTGGAAAGCTTGCAAGGTACCTATTAATTTCTATTAATTTAATATTTTTAAAATTGTATAATTTATATTAATTAATATTCCAAATTATAATGTATACCTATACTTTTAATTCATTCAGTTATGTAATAGAAGCATGATTTTTTGAATGAAAATAGAATTTTAAGTATATAAATTAAACTAAATTATATATTATATGGTAATTAATTTACTATGAACATCTATAAAAATATAGTTTGTATATTTTTTATGAATTACCATCTTTTTATATTATACAAAAAATACATTATCCCTACTTAAGTAATAAATAGATATATTTGGTAACAATTATCAAAAGCTATATTTTTTAATAAGGATTTTTTTTACGTCATTGATTGCAAATGAGCGAGTATTAATATCATCTATTAAACATACAAAAAATATATAATTTTTTTGTGTATCTAGGTAATGATGGCAAAAGTTGATGGATTTTTAGATTCACTTATAAACTATGATAAAGAACATATACACCCGGATGTAGTCAAAGCAATTCAGCCTTATTTAAAAGATCCAGAATTTGACCCAGATCTAATCGCTTCAAAGTCTTCAGCTGCTGCTGGTAAGTAAAAATAAATTCATGTCAGCAATATAATTTATCTAGGAAAGTAATATTAGAATTATTATTGATTATGTAATAATTGTATAGGTATGTTTATTAATAATACATATATTTAACTATACCTACATAAATATAAATTATAATTATAATTATATACTCAATTTTGAAGTTATTTTTTTATAAATTTTTAATAATATATTTATATTTATTATAATTTGTAACAACGTACTTCCATGTTCAAGGTTTATGTAAATGGGTAATAAATATAATGAAGTTTAATAACGTGTGGCAAGTTGTGGAGCCAAAAAGAAAAGCTCGGGATCAAGCAAATGAAGAGCTGAGCGCTGCTAGGAATAAACTTATGGAGCTTAGAAATATGATTATTGTAAGGTTTAATTGAATAATTAATCATGTAATATTTTATAGAACCTATTATTTTAGGAATTGGAAAGGAAACAAAAAATTTTAACAGACGAATTTGACGGCGCTGTGGCTGAAAAAACAAATTGTCAAAATCAAGCAGATGAAACATCTATGAGGATTGATTTGGCAAACCGACTTGTCAATGGTTTAGCATCAGAAAATGTCCGTTGGAAAGAAAGTGTTTCAACGTAAATTATTTTAGCATTATATTCATTAAAAGAGTAGAAATATAAACAATTTTATTTTATATTTTAGATTGCAAAAAAGCTTGCAAACTTTACCCGGAGATACTCTTATGGTTTCTGCTTTTGTTTCATATGTAGGTTATTTTACAAAAATGTACCGCCAAGAACTAATTCAAAATGCATGGCTGCCTTTTTTTAAAGAAGTTAAGGTAAATTCATTATATGAGTAAATAAATTAAATCAAAATCAAAATGTGTATTTTATTTTACCTTAATCTCTTTGCGTATTCAAATTTAAATATACATTTTTCAGCCTGAGATACCAATAACAGATAATTTAGATCCACTAGCTTTGCTCACTGATGATGCACAAATTGCAGCTTGGAATAACGAAGGTCTACCAAATGATAGGATGTCATCTGAAAATGCAACAATTTTAACTAATTCTGTTAGATGGCCATTGATGGTTGATCCTCAGGTACGTACCATTTTTATTTTTGAACAATATTTGATAAGTATTTCATAATAATATTTATTTTCTTGAATAGCTTCAAGGCATTAAATGGATTAAAACAAAATATGGAAGAAGCTTAAAAATTACTAGATTGAACTACAAAAATTATTTATCAGATATAGAAATGTGTGTAAGAGATGGGAACGTTCTATTGATTGAAAATATAGGTGAAAATATTGACCCTGTTTTGGATAACATTATTGGTCGAAACTTGATAAAAAAAGGAAGGTAAACAATTGTTCTCTGTTAAATAATATTGTATGTTTAATTTCTATTCATGTGCAATTTTAGTGCTGTAAAAATTGGTGAAAAAGAAATTGATTACAATCCTAATTTCCATCTTATATTGCACACAAAATTGTCAAATCCACATTACAAACCGGAAATGCAAGCTCAGACAACACTGATCAACTTCACTGTGAACCGTGATCAACTTGAAGATCAATTATTAGCAGAAGTTGTAAAAGTTGAAAGACCTGATTTAGAAAAAATGAGAATTGATCTGACCAAACAACAAAATAGTTTTAAAATAACATTGAAACAACTTGAAGATGATTTATTACAGAGATTGTCATCAGCTGATGGTGATCAAATACTTGGTGACAAGGAACTTGTTTTAAACCTTGAAAAGTCTAAAAAAACGGCTACAGAGATTGAAGTAAAAGTGGCTGAAGCAAAAATAACATCAAAAGAAATTGACTCTGCTCGTGAAGAATATCGCGTTGCTGCAACACGAGCATCTATAGTTTATTTTATAATGAATGATTTGATCAAAATAAATCCAATGTATCAGTTCTCTCTAGAGGTAAACTATTAAAATTAAGACGGGCTAATCATTTTAAAGTTGATTCGTGCCATTTAAATATATTAATTTACAGAATATTTTTTATTTTATTTCAATATTCTTAAACAATAGCTAAATAAATGTTTAGTTATTGTTTATCAGATTATTTTTTAAAATTTATACATGGATCAACTATAATTATTGAATAATTATTCTCATTTTTGTTTTAAAAGGCTTTCAGTGTTGTCTTTCAACGAGCTATGAGAGACGCAGAAAAAGCAGACACATTAAATAAGCGAATAGTCAATTTGGTAGATAATATAACTTATCAAACATTTATTTATACTAGTAGAGGATTATTTGAAAAGGATAAGTTAATATTCATCTGTCAAGTGACTATTCAGGTACATATACAAATATATGATTACATTTATTACATGAATTTTATTTTAAACAATTTTTATAGTTATTGACTAGTAATAAAGTTTTAAGAAAATGTATTATACTGTAGGTACAACTTCAAGCAAATAAAATAAAACCGATAGAGTTGGAATATTTGTTGAGAAGACCAGCAATTACTGGATTACCAAGTCCATTTGATTTTATTTCATCAAATGTATGGGGAGCTATACGATCACTTGTTTTAGCTGATGATGAATTTGTGTAAGAAAGAATTAGCAATTTTAATAAATGCTTAACTTATTTTATGCTAATTTACCATAATAAAAATACAATTTAAAAAAAATATATATTTATTACTAAAGAGGTCTAGACAAGGACATTGAAACTTCCGGTAAACGATGGCAGTTATACATTGATGGTGAAGCTCCAGAAAAAGATAAACTACCGCAAGAATGGAAAAATAAAACTCCTTTCCAGAAACTTTGCATAATAAGAGCTTTAAGAACTGATCGAATGACTTATGCTACTAAAGTATACGTCCAAGAAATTCTTGGTCTCAAATATACTAATTTTAGACCTCCAGAGTTCATTGATTCATTCAAAGAAACTACTTGTAAAACTCCTGTATTTTTTATATTATCAGCAGGAGTTGATCCAACACGTGTAAATATTAAATTATCATCTATACCTAATATATAAAATGTTCAATTGGGTTAAACTAAGTTCAATTTTGCATGCCTATTAATAATATTACACTATGCAACGTTTTAAGAATATGCAAAAACACACTTTACTTGCTTACTACAAGTATATTATGTTATAGGATGTTGAAGCTGTTGGTAAAAAAAAAGGATTTACAATTGAAAAAAAGAACTTCCATAACATATCTTTAGGGCAAGGACAAGAACAAGTGGCAGAAGATGCTATAGAGTTAAGTTCACGGCTGGGTAACTGGGTTATGTTACAAGTAAATATGAAATTTTAGTTAATAATTGACTCACTATAACATGATATCACTATTTATGTTTGAAAGAATGTGCATTTAGTACAAAAATGGCTGCCTTCTTTGGATAAAAAAATGGAAGCATCTTTTGAACATCCACATGTCAACTATAGAATTTTCATTAGTGCTGAACCCGCCCCTGACCCACTCTACCATATTATTCCACAAGTATTTTAATAATAAATTTAATAATATTTATTTTTAAATTTAACATTTTTGTTTGTCTTTTTAGGGTGTTTTAGATTCTTCAATCAAAATTACTAACGAACCACCAACAGGAATGATGGCAAATTTACATAAAGCCTTAGATAATTTCAACCAAGATACACTCGAGATGTGTTCTAAAGAAGCAGAATTCAAAGCTATTCTGTTTAGCTTGTGTTATTTTCATGCATCTATACAGGAAAGATCAAAGTTTGGAGCTCAAGGATGGAATAGATCATATCCATTTAATGTGGGTGATTTAACGATATCGGTAAACGTATTATATAACTACCTGGAAGCTAACAATAAAGTTCCTTGGGAGGACCTTAGATATCTTTTTGGAGAGATTATGTATGGTGGACACATTACTGACGATTGGGATAGAAGGTTATGTCGGACATATCTTGAAGTCTACATGAACCCAGATCTAGTACTATTAAAAATTTGTATATTTGTACATACAATAGGGTTTAATATATTTTATTATTTGAATTACAGATGGAAGGAGATCTTTTATTTGCAGCTGGTTTTGTGGCCCCACCAAATACAGATTATAAGTCGTATCATGAATATATAGATGATTTACTGCCATCAGAAAGTCCTATACTGTATGGACTTCACTCAAACGCTGAAATTGGCACACTCACTACGAGGTCAGAAAACTTATTCCAAACTCTATTGGAAATGCAACCCAGAGATTCGGGTTCATCAGGTGGAACTGGCATGTCAAGGGATGAAAAAGTAAGTTGAACTTCACTCATGTAAAAGATTAAATTTATAGGACATATAGTGATGAATGGTATGCAATTTATTTCTAGGTTAGACAAGCTTTGGATGACGTTCTTGATAAAGTGCCAGAACCGTTTAATTTAATAGATATGATGAGTAAGGTCGAAGAACAAACTCCATACGTAATCGTTTCATTCCAAGAATGTGAACGTATGAATGGGTTAATGAATGAAATTAGAAGGTCATTAAAAGAGCTACATTTAGGATTAAAGGTTTATATATATATATTTTTAATTATTTGATATAGCAAAATGGCAAACAGTTTTTTGCCATATTTTCAGTATTAAAAATTTATTTTCCCTACTTAAACATTATAAATTTATTTTTTAAAATTTTACATTTCTTTTTGTGCAAATTAATAACAACATAGAATATTTTTATTTTTTTTTTAATTTTAAATATTTGACACTTTTTTCAAGCATATTTTACAACTTTTTGGTTTTTATTTACATGTATATTTTTTCTTTTTAAGATCCTATAACATAAAAGCTTATATATCATTATTATAAATACAATCTTTTCCATATTTATTTTCTATTTAGATGCGCTTTTCACTACTTGCGATTTTACATAATACATAATATGGTATTTAATAAAATTTAGGGTGAACTGACAATAACAGCAGATATGGAGGCATTAGAAGAATGTTTGTTCATGGACAAAGTGCCACCTAGCTGGGAAAAGCGTGCTTACCCATCTTTATTATCTTTAGCCGCTTGGTATGCAGATTTATTGAAGAGATTACGTGAACTAGAAGCTTGGGTTAGCGAATTTCAGGTAAACTATAACTTATCAACTGAAAAATAATAGATTATTACTTCCTATATTATAGACATATTTGATTAATTTTTGTCTTAGCTTCCATCATCGGTATGGTTAGGTGGATTTTTCAACCCTCAATCATTTTTAACTGCTATAATGCAGTGCACTGCTCGAAAAATGGGATGGCCTTTAGATAAGATGTGCTTACAATGTGATGTAACAAAAAGATACCAAGAAGAAATCACGTAAGCAAACAAATAATCCTAGAAATTTAGCTAACTGATATTGATTATTCTAAAACTATATATATTTATGTATTGTCTTTTGATTTTTAGGGTAGCACCCAGAGAAGGTGCCATGATAAATGGATTAATATTGGAAGGTGCTCGTTGGGACTTAACCACAGGTTGCATTGTCGAATCAACTCCAAAAGATTTGTTCCCAATAATGCCGGTGATACACGTTAAAGCTATTATCAAAGATAAACAGGATTTGAGAAATATTTATGATTGCCCAGTTTACAAAATCAAACTGAGAGGGCCAACATATGTATGGACATTTAATTTGAAAACAAGGCAAAAGCCATCAAAATGGATTTTAGCTGGTGTAGCAATACTACTTAGTGTATAGTTGTTAAAACAGAGTACTAAATATATGTTATTTTAAATTGAGGTTATGTCTATGTTTATTAAGTTTGATCATTATAAATAATTAATACTAACTCAATTTTTCTGTTGAATCAACAATTGTCTTATACAATTAAATAATGAAAATAATTAAGGTTAGAGCATTAGGTCGCTTATTCATTCATTATTTATTTCCAATAAGTTACGATATTATTTCTGTTTACCTAATTATACACTGAATTGGTAATTCAACAAAAATTATGAATTTATGATTTAGATACCACTATCAAAAATAGCCACTGACTATAATCGCATAAATGGTACGTAATAACAAAAAAATAATTAAACTATAAACCATACCGAATTTGGTTACATACAATAATAATTATTAATTAATATAATGTAACTTTCTGACTTCTGTTTTATATTATATCACTAATTTAAGACAAATGATAGGATATAAAACAAAATAATCCATAATATGTCCATTTAAAAGTTTAAGATCATTAACTAAGTACTAACTCTATATAATAATATATGTATTATGAATGTACTCTATAGGATTTATCGGAATGTTGCATATACCTATTATTATAGGTAAGTATGTATATAACCCAACGTTAGGTTAAGTGAAGAACGTTTACAATATCTACAGCATAGTTTAATTTTGTATTAAAAAGAATATATTATAAAAAATTAGAATATCATGTTTAAATTACCTATAAAAAAAGCCGCGTAGAATAGTCCTAATATTCTCAAAATGTTATTAATTTTAATCGCATAGGTAGTACCAAGGTATAATCTAGTATAGTATATTATATAAAAAATCTTGTGTCACGGTGTTAGTGATCGAACACCTCCGAAACGGCTCGACCGATTTGAATGAAATTTTTTTCTATATTCGGTAGGTATAAGAATAAGGATTTTTCACCCTCTAGGTCCAACCCGAGGAAATGCTCAAACGGTGATTTTGAGATTTACGGTGGAAATTTTTGTTTATAAATGATTGCTATTGGTAATTATTAGTAGAAATTAATATTTACTATTTGGTTGCCATTGGTTAACATGGGAGATTACCAATTTGCCGTTCGTCGTGCGATTAATTGCTTACATATATATATATATATATATATATATATATACTATAATTCTTGTTCTATATAAAATTAATCCACAATAAGCCATATATTTACCTAATCCACGTTACTAACTCGTAAGACTAACCGAAAAGTACACCGGGTTTCAACATTCACCACAACGTTATGTTTGGAGAATATAACAGGTAGGTATTGTACGTTTTAAATAAAATGCAAAAAAATGGCTGGAAACTGCAAATGCGGGTAATTTTGGTTACATTTCGTATGTTCAAAAGTCCGCAGGTCGACGTGAAAAGAGCTTTTATAGTCTTCTTTATCCAGGAAAACGTAATTTTTGGGAGGGCACGTAGCCACTCCACTACTCCAGCCTTCTCAATTGAGCTTATATCTATAATCTATACCCATTGTTCATTATTGTATTAATTATCTGAATATTTAAATTATGACTTATTAGGTAGGTATAATATGGTATGAATAAACAGCTATAAAGGCATCTGGCATTAATTGATTTAATAACATTTCCGCTAAAAACAAAATAATATCATCATAAATAACCCTAGTAACGAGATTTGTTTATTTAAACAAATCATTAGAATTAATTCATTACACTAGCTTCTCACCAAAACTAACAAATACTGAACAAACTGGAAAGAGAAGAAACGCTGGTTCTGGGAATGTCCATTACGTAAAACTGGAGAGGCGGCTAACTGGAGTGGCGCCTATATACGAGACATATTGCAACACCATGGACAACGAGAGGATTATCGGCGGGCTGTCGGACTGGGATGCCATGTGATGGCTGATGAAAGGGGACGTGGCCAGGCTTTGCGGTAAGCTGGTCACGGTCTCGTTGGACCACGATGACGGCTCAGGGCGGTGCACTACAACTTACACGGCCGAAATGTAATCGGCCGGCGGAGCAGGAGGATGGCTTGACGGCGGATATAAATATAAAATATGGCATGCAGCGGCGTCACTTGCAGCAGCCGCGGACGCGGGAAAAGGATCAGGATCAGCAGGACGAGTTTTAAGATCAGCCGCCGCCGAAGGAACACCATAATATATGTAACGGAAATGCTGCCCGCGTTCTGGAAACCGGCCCGGCCGTGAGCGACGACGGTGCTCGTTCTGCAGCAGTGGTTGTAAAAGCGGCCGGGTGGACCGGACTAGAAAGCCAGGCTGTGCAGATCGAGGTGCATGTGCTGAAGTTGGTGTCGGAACCGGAGATGGTGACAACCTATGGAGGAACTATAAAGGAAGTGACGGTGAACCGATGAGGGAAAGAAGAGAGGCATGGCAGTTGTATAACTGTACAAGAAACGCGATCAGAAACTATTTTATAACGGAATACATAACTAACATTACTACGCAGCCGGCCAAAAGCCGGCTGCGACACATCAACCTAACCCCTGAACAAATTAAATATTAGGAATATTAGGAACGTAAGTTATAATTATAACGTATTTATGGACTAAGAGTGTTACAACTTATTATATACCATAATATAACAATGTAAAAAAAATCAAGTTTGTTAATTTTCGGTAAAACTATGATTTCAGCATACAATTTATAAGATACGTGACCCAGAAACGATTTGACAACAAAATACATTACATACATTACATACAGGCCGGCCAAAAGCCGGCTGCGACAGAACAACCTAATACCCATGACCAAATTAAATAGTAGCTAATATAAAGACAACATAATATAATTATACGTAAGTTATAATTATACAGAATTTATGAATTAAGAGTGTTACAATTTGATATATACTATAATATTATAACCAGGGTAAAGATAATATAGCATTTGCATTTTGCTTATGATATACTTAAAAAATAGCAAAGTAAGCTAAAAATGTGTTTCATGATACAGAGAACCCAAACAAAAAAATGTATTTTGCTTTTTTTTTGGGTTTTTGTAACTTTTTTGCATTTTACCAGTTTTTGAATCAAAATCGGTCATATTTTATGAAATTATATATTATTACACGTATAATAAACGTATCGTATTATTTAACGATTTTTTTCAATCAAATTATCAAGTAAATTTTAAATGAAGTTATAATAATATATTAAGTCATAATAGACGATAATATATTTAGGTGTAATATAATATTACGATAATTTTGTATTAGGTATTTTGTTCTGATTTTATTATCTACTGATTTCCAAACTTAAGTAACTCTATATAATAATTTTTAAGTGATTAAAAAATTATTAATTAATACATTTTCTTTTTTTTTCATATTTTTATTGCATATTTAGCGATATTTAAGGTAATATTATAGCGCATTCTTAAATTTCTTCTTTAAATGCTATAAAGACCCAACCCTGTTTATAGCAATGTGGAAAGATCATGTTTATGAATTTTCAGTAAAAATATAGATAATTTATACATACGATTTATAAGAAACGCGAGCAGAAACTATTTGACAACGGAAACTTACATTACAACCAGGCCGGCCGAGAGCCGGCTGCGAAACATCCACCTAACTAATGACCAAATTAATGGTAGCTGATAACATATGTATAAGTAAGTTATGAGTTTACAGTATTGATGAACTAAGAGTGTTTTACTCGTCTGATTATAGACCATAATACAACAATGTGAAAAAAATCAAGTTTGTTAATTTAAGGTAAAACTATATATTTCAGCATACGATTATCCAACGAACTTCCGCACTACTTACTTTGAAATATGCCATCACCGTCTCTCTTCTTACCCTCCCAACAGTTTCACCGTCATTTCTAATAGTTCCTCCTCAAGTCACCATCTCCGGCTCCGATACACACGGCTACCATCTCGATCTGCGCCCTGCGGCCAAGCTTTCCATGGTCTTAACCGTCCGGCCAAACGCCTTACCAGCTGCAGAACGAATACGTGCCGGTTTTGGGTGGACGCGGGCGGCATTTCCGCGATTGTGGTCCTTCGGCAAAGGCTGATTGTAAAACTCGTCCACTTGCTGATCCTGATCCCGCGGCTGCTGCCGCTGCTGCATGCCATAATTATCGCCATCGAGCACTTCCTCCTGCTCAGTCGAGATCATCTGCCGGCTGAACCACAGTCGGCCGCAAGTTGCAGTGCACTGCGCCGTCGTCGTGACCCAACGAGAACCCCGAGGCGTCCTGGTCCGACTGTCCACCGCGATCCTCTCGTTGTCCTTTCAGCAATATGTCTGGAGACGGTGACAATGGACATTCCCCGATTCCAAACCAGCGTTTCTTCCCGGAGATTCATCCGAATCGGTTTCAGACAAAAGCTTCAAAAAGCTAAACGATGTATCAGATTAATTTAGAAAAATATAATAATTTATGGATTAATATTTATCATATTATTTTTTTTTTTTTTTAACTTTTAATAATATACCTATAACCTAATATTTAACTTATATGGCTTTACACTTACACACCACTACTATAATATTATTAACACACGAAATAATTATAATTTGTCCGAAATACGAGCCCAGTACAATACTATGATGTGAAGCGAGTAGACATATATGCATAAAAACTACACACCTAAATTCATTAGACCACGGTGCTATAGTTATGCAGGTGTAATATATATGTAGCTATAAACGTTAGTTGATTACGAATAAAAACAAAATGGCCAATCCAGAAACTTATTATAAGTTATAACCACATAGCCACGCCGTTTCTGGCCAATGTAAATTTTCGTCGTAAAACGTCTACACGAAAGAATATCGTATATATGTATATGTACTTATTACAATATTATGTGTATTTTATGGTTCATCATTATATATTATTATGTAATTTTTTTTAAAATTAATTGTTGAAATGAATTATTAAAAATTTAAATTTCTCCAGCTTGGGTTATATATGTTTGTAAGCTTAGTATATGTAGTTATTGAACTCTAATCAACATTGTTTTAAATAATCGTGCGATAACATTTCAAAATTAAAAATGACACAGTATGTTTATTTTCAAATAAACTTTGGAATTCAAATGATATATATTTATTTATGAAAATGCCTTACCCCGACCATTTAACATTAAGTTCAAACTTGGCAGTCATTCACAAAACTCAATGGTATTGGAATTAACGTACGTAATCCGATTGGGACAGTACTTTTCGAATGCAGATTAACACTGATTTTAATACCCCGTAGTTATATTATCATTAGCATAACATAGTGATGTACCTATATTGCCTACACTTTACGCCGTCTTACAATGTGATGTAGTAAAAAATAATACAGTTGGGACATTTTTTATGAAAAAAATATGGCACTATGTAAGCATCGTCGTTTTAACTGAGCTTAGCTAAGAATTGTTCTTTTTGTGGAGGTTAGGTTAGGTAAGGTGTAGACAATATTATACGAATTACGCTCAAAGAAGCACGATTCTCAGAAATGTATGGATACTCCAAGCATACTTTCGTTATGAATTTATGATATCTAGTAGATAATTTTATATTACTGTATATTGTATGGAATAATCAATTATTGCTTTCAACTTGAAATATTTCGAAACAATCAAAACTCAATATTACCAGTGTAAGACGCATAAAATGTATATTATAGTTAATAGTTATATCATGAAATAATATTATATTGGTACAACACATTTCTGTATTACATGAAAGATGAGATGATTCAAAAACTTTTCTTTGGTTTGCTGTTGCAGGAGACATTCAACAGATTAGGCGACAATCCATACAATTTCGTTTATATTTACATATAATGCAATTTTGTGCCATAAGATTTAATATTGAAATTCGAAATACAAGAGTCAAAAAATTGTAATTTAAATTTACTTTAAATCCACATGCATATATAGGTGCCTAAGATTGCTGATCCGAGGAGTACTCAATTATTTAATATAACAATAATGGTACATCGTGCATGTGTAAGGGTACATTTTTTTTCATAGATCCATGGTAGTAGATGGACATAATGTTTAAAAACAAATTATTAATATTGAAAATTAAATCAATTTTACAATATTTTTAATGTAAAAGATGCACCCAATTTTGAATTTATAATTATTCATCTTGGATAAAGATGAATTCTGGTTTTGGGGATTTCTTGTTCACAAAACTTATGGACGACCACAACAGCTTTTGAGTTTAAATTGTCGGTATGATTCTTGTATATAAAGTAGTAAATAATATTTATATTTTGTATTTTATATATGATTTTATAGTTAAATAAAAGCGTATGTATACTTATTTAAACATCAAACTTGCAGTTTTAATGACGTACTACATGAGTCTGAAGCGGGTTAAAGTGTAAAGTACAAAAAAAGTTTACCTACTGATAAAATGCCTAATATATATAAAATATTTTATTAATGGAAAAGTTTTAAATAGAAAACATTAAAGGGATCGCAGCAAACGTATTTTCCTTACGTTTTAGACCAATAAGCGGTGGTAAATTACACATAGGTACTTCGGATTATACATGTAAAAACTGTTTGACAAAATATCTAGGATTATTAGGAAATCGATATTCAATTTTAAAAATCTTAAAATTAAGATTTTATATTCTGAGTTTTTTTTTTGTTGTTGTCGTCGCCGTTTAGGGCTTCAATTTTCTTCAACAATATGATCTTGTTCGATAGGAAAGTGTATCTAGTTGATGCATTCGGGAGGTCAAAAATTACCGTTGGTACATGACATTTTAACTAGTTGGTTTGTATTAGCATTTTCTTTACATGCTAAAATTTTCAAAATATTTTGACATGTTGTAAGCTGTTTATGAATATATTTAGTTTCCGATTTTTTAGTTTTTTTTTTCTATAAATGTCAAAAAAATGTTATTCGGTGGTCGAAAAGCTTAAAAAAATAATAAAAGGTTAAAAGGTTCCTGTATTGTTTAAATGGCAGATATTTTTGATTTATTTTATAAGCATATAGTTCGAATTTTAACAAAATACAAAAAAATTACAAAAATGTGCATATTATTTTGAGTTAGAAATTCATAAAAAATTTTCTTTTCGAATCTAAGACTTTGAAATAAATACAAGAATTTTCATAATTTTGTTTACTTTTATCAACAAAATAAATGTGCACTTGAAATTCATACTAAATTTGTATGAGCGTTTGAATTTCAAATTTGTGCATTATTCAGTCGATTTCTCATGTAGCGATTTTCTTATTTTGCTGTTATTCAAAAACGAATAGAGTAGATACTTGAAATGTATATCATATGTTTGTTTTATCAATTCCTATACTTGATAAAATTTTCCAAATCATTTGACAATATTGGTTTATTATGTATGGGTAATTAGTTATTATTGTACTATAAGTGACGTCAGAAGAAGTATGTCTAAATAACATCAGAAAACGTCTGTTTCGTGTAATAATTTTCATTCTAGTCAGATTTTCTTAGAAAGTATAATATTATAAGGTTTCTTGTCGTCAAAATTTTACCTCACATAATAACACGTGTTCCTTCACCGAACTTAACGTCCGTAACTCACCAAAATAAACTTATGCCCATATTTTCTGAATTTCGGAAACAAATAAAAAAAAATTTAAATTAAAACAAATAAAAGGAAAAGTTCCAATTTTTAATATTACATAACATGTATGGGCACAAATCCTAATTTATTTTAATATTTATAGGTCCTCAAATAGTCATAAAAATTGTTGTGTTGATGTTCACATTTTCGATTTATAATAATATAAAATCAAGTCAAAGTTTATTAAATACCTAGGAGGCATTAAGTACCTAGGTTAGGCTAGGTTATTACATAACAATTCGTATTACCTTTATGTAACATAGAAAATATATTGTACAAATACAATTTAGCACAATAAGAAGTTATAATTTTCAAATGGTAATAATATTATTAATTGCATTCTAGTGATATGTGTTAATTATTTAATACTAACTTATAAGTTTCTTGGAATACTATTTATGATGTATAATAATAAACTATCGAAATAGTTCTTGTCGTTTGGTATTTGGACGATAAACATAATACTATCTGGTTTGTTATTTAACGCCAAACGGACGTGCCTATTACGTAATGCGTTCGGATAGTATATAGAGAACATAGGCGTGTGCAGGACATTTTTGCTGAGGGTGCACAGTAAAAAACAGATTGAACATTTCAGTATGTTACCTAGCCACATAACAAGTCAGGCCAGGATTAATAAAAAAAAAATTTATACTAATTTTAATAATTTTATTTCTATTAAAAGTCATGTTAGTTATGTTAATAATAATTTTATAAATTATAATTCAAGACGACGTGTACCTGGGTACATAGATTACAATAGGTACAATTATTAACTTAAAAAATATTATTTTTATCTATCAATCTATTTCTAAGCTAAACTCGCTGGGGGTGCAGTTGCATACCCTGCACCCCCCGTGTGCACGCCTATGATAGAGAAAGAGTATCATCGTCCAAAATGTGTCGTCGTCATAATAGTATTGCCTACAACGAATCTTCTAAATTATTAATTACGATAAACTAAACTATATTAGCCGTTTAGAAATGAGTTTGAATCTGTTCTATTCGATTCCGATACGATTTTAATTGAATAGTGGTTTTTATAGAAAAATCACGTACCATTATTCAACAATTTTATACTTAAACATTCGTATTATGGTCTATAGACTCTATCTAAGCCTACTCGATATATTTTCGTCCTATCTGTCGTCAAGAAAGCCACTTCATGACGTGATGGTACCAAGCCTTTTGAGCTCGAAACTACTCGTAAAAAGTAATAACTCGTATCTTGTAAAAACACCATGAATTATATTATATAATTGAAGATTATACATCAACGCCTAAAATATTTTGACTTAAGTCTTGCAACATTTTTCAATGAACAAATGTATAAACAATATTGTAAGAGAGAACAATTTGTTAATCATAAACCTAAAATAACATTTTAACTCATGAATTGTGTTATTAATACTTTTGGTTTATTCAAAGTATTATTTGTATATAATAATAAAATATTTTATAATAATAAATGTTTATTCTGATTAGAAATATTTTTAAAATCAATATTATACCTATATGCTACTTCCCTGGATACGTTTCATGTTTGAAACAAAACTTGTTGAATAGTGTTGTGGTTTATAAGATTGTTATATATTGTTCACAATTAGTTAATTGATTTTGACAATTATAAGAATTTGTTATTAGCTATTTACCTACGTATTGCATATAAAAATGGATTCAATGGATGTAATGGATTTTGATAGAGAGTACATTCCTATTTGGGAAGAATCGTAAGTAATATAATCGATATACACTTTATTGTGTCCGAACATTTAAAACTTTAATTTGTATAGAACTATTATATACACTGATTGTTATTGTATTCATAAATCCTGTCGTGGAGTGATTTTGCGTTTGGCATAACAAAGATATAACATTTTAAATAATATTGCAGACCAGAAGTGTATTACGATCCTGTGATACTCGAATATGAGTTGGAGGCAATGAAAAAAGAAAACGCAGAACTTAAATATCAATGCTTTGAACTGAATGAACATGGTAAACAATTAAGAGCACAAATAAATACAAAAGAGAAAGAAAAAACTGAATTACATAAAACATATAAAGTATGTTCATCATTTAAATACTAATTCCCAAAGTTGCTAAATAAACCGATATTTACCGTTTACATATATTTTAAAAGAATAACAAAGATTCTGTATTGATCTGTAGCCCAATAGGTACATCTATAATATTTCTTACGTATAATTTGAACCGCAGTGAAGGTAGCTAAATTTGAACTATAATTATTAAGGTAATATAACTCACTGTTGAATTACCGAAGTTGTTCATTCAAACGTGTACATAAACTAAATTGCTAGTATTATTTTTCTGATTAAATAAAATAAAATTGAGTTAAACTTAAAAATTTTACAAGTTTTACAAATTTAACAAAATCTACAATTTTTACAAATTTAACAAAATTTACAAGTTTGACAAAAAAGCACCTTTCAAAATGCCTGTTAATAGGTAGGTGGTAATAATGAATTAATAATAATAATAAAAAAAAAAATAAAACACCTGACAAGACACAAAAGCATATAGGGGGATTGATACGTGATGGCTAGGTGCATGCGATACTAAGGCCACTGGTCACCTTCATACTTTCTTGAGGTCCGGCGGGCAGACGAGTGCGATCGGTGGCGCGTTTGCACGCGGGTGACGACCATCATGACGGCGGGCGACCAACCGCGACGTCCGCGGCAGCGATTATTGGCGACGATTGACGGGCGAGCGGGTAGTGCGCGATGTCGTGCGCTTCTTGACGGTACGCAGGTGCTGAAGACGACTGATGTGACGGCGACGACGGAGACTAAAAGCACTGAGCGAGCGAAGTCGAGCGGTGGAATCGGCGGCGACCGAAGACGCTAATCGGCCGGTGGAAATACCACTGGAAGAAAACTGGAGAGAATCGCCGACCACACCGCAACGCACCATGGCCAGATCCTGCGGATGACCACTGGCCGAAAACCGAGAGAATCGCAACGCAGCGCGATCCTTATACTCTCACCGATTTTCGTCCTGCAGGAGTCTCGTAGGCACCGTGTCTGCACAGCGTAGGGCCTAGGCTGTGGGGTCGCACCGCCGAACCCTGAAACCCCGAAATCTGCTTTTTGCGGGTCGGGCGATGCGGTGACGTCCGTGTTCCCAAGACTTCCCTTTAGCTCTATCGCTCACAAACGTGCTCTGAGGTCTCCGCCGCCGTCACGAGTCACCTTCGTGCACGCTGCAAAAAATACAATTTCGTTCTAAACCGAAAAATAGAAACCTTTCGCCAGACGACGCCGTTTATTTAGCCAGCTAGTATAAGACCGCGTTGTTTTTTAACGACCTGCAGCGTTGGGATTTCGAGCCCGCTTGTTTTCCCAAAATGTTTATCATTAATACACACCTATACCGGACATTATTCGTATTTCGATTTGTATTTTCACCAGTTTTATACTTTTTAAGTGAAGTCTTTTAGATCCTGGGTGGACCGATGGATGTATAAATTATTTTACAATGACGTGTTTCTTTTGTTTATGTGTACGCGTTTTTTTATAGTAGTAAAAGTGTTTAGGCTTCCCGATACTTTGTTTTTTTATATTTTGTATTTTTGTGTTGGTGGGGTGGGGGTATATAAGTTTGAGTTAAGTATAAAAATATGAAGTACAATGCTATATAGTTTTATGCTAAGTGATATTTACAATAATAAAAATGTTATCAATCGAAAATATCATTAAGACTAATACTATGTATAATAATTAATTTCTTTCTTTGATACTTATATTTTTACATAACAGAGTATATTTTTGAATAATTTAGCTTTTTTAGAATTTTTTTAAATAAATAATATATAGATATTGTTTAAATAATCACAAATATTGTTATATTAAGTTTCCTACATATTTGGGTAACAGCAGGTATAATATGGATATAATAAAAATTATTGGTACTTCCGTTGCAAAGTTAAATAAATATAAATAAAAATATATAAGGATAGAATGTCGAAGTGTGACTGATGCTAACGTGAACAAAATTATTTTCCAACAATAAATTGTAAGGTGGTATTTACAGATACGATATCGATAATCTAGATAATCTATACGATTTTATCACCATACATTATTCTCAGTCGCTGAAAACCCCGTGGACGAATTTGGGTTTTAGCTGATGTAGAAATACTACTTAGTGTATATTTGTTCAAAAAGAGTACCAAATATATGTTATTTTAAATTGAGGTTATGTCTAAAGGTTATGATGTTTATTATGTTTGAACATTATAAATAGTTAATACTAACACTAACTCAATTTTCCTGTTGAATCAAATATTATTTTATACAGTTGAATAATGAAAACAATTAAGGTTAGAGCATTAGGTCGCCTCTTCGTTCATTATTTATTTCCGATAAGTTATGATAATTTTTCTGTTTACCTAATTAGATACTAAATTGATAATTCAAAAAAAATTTATAATTTAGATACCACCGTCAAAAAAATTGATTCCTGACGCATGATGGGCAGCGCTCATTCTTCTTGCCAATGGCTATAATCAAATAAATGGTACCTATACGTAATAAAAAAAAAAATAATAAACTAGAAACCATACCGAATTTGGTTACATACAATAATTATTAATTAATATAATGTACACTGTTGCCTAATATAATAATATTATATTATATAAGTATGTATTAACTCCAAAGTTAAACAACCAAGCTAAGATTTTTTAACTACCTATAACTTTTGTTTATAAATTGGGAGTAGTGTCGATGACGCTCCCTTCACTCACACTGCCAGGTCAAGTACACAAAAATTAATTTCAAACTGTTTACTTATTGTACTATTATTGTATACAAATTGTAAATATATTTTATAAATAAAAACCTACCTATTATTAGGTAGGTTTAATATGGTATAAATACACAGCTATAAAGGTGTCTGGCCATATTTGAATTAATAACATTTCCGCTAAAAACAAAATAATATCATCTTGAACCCTAGTAACGAGATTTGTTTATTTAAACAAATCATTAAAATTAATTCTTTACATTAGCTAGTCACCCAATCTTACGAAAACCAACTGAAAAAAGAAGAAACGCTGGTTCGGGGAATGTCCATTACGTAGAACTGGAGAGGCGCCTAACTGGAGTGGCGCCTATTACGATACATATTGCAACACCATGGACAACGAGCGGGCTGTCGGACTGGGATGCCACGTGATGGCTGTTGAAAGGGGATGTGGCCGGGCTTTGCGGTGACCTGGTCACGGTCTCGTTGGGCCGCGATGACGGCTCAGGGCAGTGCACTACAACATACACGGCCGAAAGGTAATCGAACGGCGGAGCAGGAGGATGGCTCGACGGCGGAGATAAATATAAAATATGGCATGCAGCGGTGACACTTGCAGCAGCCGTGGACACGGGAAAAGGATCAGGATCAGAGGGACGAGTTTTAAGATCAGCCGCCGCCGAAGGACCACCATGATATATGTAACGGAAATGCTGCCCGCGTGCGGGAGGACGACCGTGAGCGACGAAGGTGTTCGTTCTGCAGCAGTGGTTGAAAAAGCGGCCGGGCGGACCGGACGAGAAAGACAGGCTGTGCAGATCGAGGTGCATGTGTTGGAGTTGGTGTCGGAACCGGAGATGGTGACAACCGATGGAGGAACTATAAAGGAAGTGACGGTGAAACGACGAGGGTAAGAAGAGAGGCATGGCAGTTGTATAACTGTATACAAAATTTGACCAGAAACTATTTGATAACGGCTTACATTACTAACATTACAACGCAGCAGGCCAAAAGCCGGCTGCGACACATCAACCTAACCCATTACCAAATTCAATAGTAGCAAATAAAATGACAACATAATATATACGTAAGTTATGAGTAATTAAAGTACAGTATTTATGAACTAAGAGTATTCCAACTTGCTATACCTACTACCATAACAATGTAAAAAAAAATCGAAATTATTAATTTTTGATAAAACTGATTTCAGCATACGATTTGTAAGATACATGACCCAGAAATGAAATAATTTAACAACAATATACATTACATACACTACAACCAGGCCGGCCAACAGCCGGCTGCGATACATCAACTTAACCCATGACCAAATTAAATAGTAGCTAATGTATTGAAAACATAACATATATAAGTAAGGTAAGACTATACAGTATTTATGAACTTTACACATATTATAGACAATAATGTTATAACCAGGGTTGGGATTTTATAGCATTTGCATGTATTAGCATTTGCATTCTTATGATATGCAAAATAAAATAGCAGAGTAAGCTAAAAATGTGCTTAATGATACAGAGACCTCAAATAAAAAAATGTTATTTTGCTTTTTTAGACTTTTTTGGATTTTACCAGTTTTTGGATCAAAATCGGTCATTTATTTTTTGAAATTATATATTATTTATCGTATAATAAACGTATCGTATTATTAAACAATTTTTGTCAATAGAATTATGAAGTAAATTTTAAATATAGGCATATATTAAGTCATGGTAGACGATATCATATATACCTAGGTATTATATAATATTATGATAATTTCGTATTAGGTATTTTGTTCTAATTTTGTTATCTGCTCGTTTCAAAACTTAAGTTACTATACCTATAATAATTTGTAAGTGATTAAAAAATAATTAATATAATTAATTCTTAAATTTCCTTTTTTTTTCATATTTTCATTGCATATTTAGCGATATTTAAGGTAATATTATAGCGCATTCTTATGCAATTTTAAATGTTATAAAGTCCCAACCCTGTTTATAACAATGTGAAAAGATCATGATTGTGAATTTTCAGTAAAAATATAGATAATTTCAGCATACAAATTATAAGAAACTCGACCAGCAACTATTTGACAACGGAAACTTAACTTACATTATACAACCAGGCCGGCCAAAAGCCGGCTGCGACATATCAACCTAACCCATGACCAAATTAATAGTAGCTGACAACATAATTATAAGTAAGTTATGAGTATAAAGTATTAATGAGTATTAAACGTCTTATTATAGACCATAATATTATAAAAATGTGAAAAAAATCAAGTTTGTTAATTTAAGGTAAAACTATGATTTCAGCATACGATTATCAACCGAATTTCCGCACTACTAAATGAAATATGCCATCACCGTCTCTCTTCTTACCCTTCCCACAGTTTCACCGTCATTTCTAATAGTTCCTCCTCAAGTCACCATCTCCGGCTCAACACACGGCTAACACCTCGATCTGCGGCCAAGCTCTCCATGGTCCGAACCGCCCGGCCGAGCGCCTGTACCAGCTGCAGAACGAACACGTGACGGTGTTGGGCGGACGCGGGCGGCGTTTCCGGGTTCGTGGTCCTTCGGCAAAGGCTGACTGTCAGACTCGTCCACTTGCTGATCCTGATCCTGCGGCTGCTGCCGCTGCTGCATGCCATAATTATCGCCGTCGAGCACATCCTCCTGCTCAGTGGAGAGCATCTGCCGGCTGAACCAAAGTCGGCCGTACGTCGTAGTGCACTGCGCCGTCGTCACGGCCCAACGAGAACCCTGGGACGTCCTGGTTCGACTGTCCACCGCGATCCTCTCGTTGTCCTTTGAGCAATATGTCTGGAGACGGCGTCATCGGACATTCCCCGATTCCAAACCAGCGTTTCTTCTCGGAGATTTATATGAATCGGTTCCAGACATAAGCTTCAAAAAGCTAAACGATGTCTTAGATTAATTGAGAAAAATATAATAATTTATGGATTAATATTGATTATCTTATTTTATTTCCTGTTCATGACTTTTAATAATATACCTATAGCTAAATATATAACTGATATGCCTTTACACCGACACGCCAGGACTATAATTATTAACGCACGAAATACAATACTGTTATGTGAAGCGATATATATGTATAAAAAACTACACACCTAAATTCGTCTCGTACGAGACTACGGCGCTATAGTTGTGCAGGGGTCATATATCTATATGTATGGCTATAAACATAGTTGAATGTTGATTACGAATAAAAACGAAATGGCTTCTCCAGATACTTATTATAAGTGTAATATATTATATTTTGACTTAAATAAAAATACGGCATAACTAGCGTAACTATGGACCATAATATGGAATGTGGGGTTGTTCAGTATTCATATACATACGCATTATACAGGTATAAGGCATAAGTAAGCACTCCTCTACGCATGCAGCGCATGAAACACATTAAAAAATTCAATGCCTCTCCGATCAGATGTTTAGTAAAAAACAACACAATCAATTTTAAAGCGGTGCCTTTTTACTTCATATTTTACAAAATCACTAACTCATTGTAACTCATACACTTCAAGAACCCTTCGACAACTCTACGATACAAACGTTCGGTCAATATAATACAATAAATTATCAACCGTACTTTTTTCACGCCGCACAAATTTAAATCATAAACATATCAATATTTTAAGACGACGTATATTAATCGATGAATATCAGAAGAAGGGACCACACCGACATTACAGCATATAAGGGCCCCACAGAACTGACTCGTCGACCAATATTTTCTACAAGAAGACCCGATGCACAACGTCCAAGCCAGTAGCACTTCGACAATGATTTTTCCATTCAAAGCGAATACGTTCAGACTTATATGTATATTGAGG